>JAVQJD010079325.1:0-31144 GCA_036023655.1 Nannoperca australis
CCCCCCCCCCCCCCCCCCCCCCCCCCCCCCCCCCCCCCCCCCCGCCCCCCCCCCCCCCCCCCCCCCCCCCCCCCGAGGCCGAGTTCACAATGTTTTACTTTTTACGCACTTAAAGTAGCGAGAAAGTCTACAACACCTGTCAAAAATACATCCTTCTTGACAAAATTCACCCACCAGCAAACTAAATTCTCTTATACAAAGTCACTTTATAAAGCCTGTTAAACTCTGTGCGCGCACACACACACACACACACGACCAATCCCCACTCTCATTCAGGTTGCATTTAATTTAAACTTCATAACACGTGTGCTGTGGTAAAAGTAAAATTGTAAAGCTTCCCAGTTATTTGGCATTTAAACTAATGTAATGCAATGAAAGAAAGAAATGAAAGATGCACATTATATCCTTCTGATAAGACAGCAATGAATTGTTTGAAAAAGAATGACAGCCTGGAAAATCCATAGGCCTATGTCGCGGAAATGACCACGTGGGGTTTTCTTAAACCCATTAATTGAACAGACCAATTTTAAAAACTGTCAGTGGATTATTAAATGTTACTATTATTTTGAACTGAATCATGTAAATACTTCAGAAAATGAGGCACACGGAGATATGGAACAGAATTGTTTCTTATTTTTTTCCAGAATACATACAAAAAAATACCAATTCTCTTTCCAAGGTGTACACCTGAAAAATAACGGCAATTTAAAAGGTGGACAATTTTTGAAATTTAAGAAACAAACATGCATGTAAATTATTTTCTTCTCAATGGTACATTAAATAAGAACAAATACAATCATAGCAATTTCAAATTAACATCGAAATGAAGACCCCTACTTTAATTAGTTATCTAACATGTGTGAGTTTTCACTTTACCTATAGAGATCAGTTTCAACATAATGCACTTTTTGAGTTGCTCAAATATTTTCCATTTGCAGCTATTATCGCCTGCTTTTAAGCCGACATATAAATAAATACAGTTGAAGTCCACGGATCCCGCCCATATTTAGCGTCTTTATATTTGCATTCTTAGTACTACAGTATAAACTTTTCAAAGTCTTTTTTTTTCTTTTTTCTCACTGGTATCCAAGCGCTGATGCTGTGGTGAGTCTCTGGCCATACAGTGCATAAGGGGAGTAGTAAGGGCCGCTGGCAGCGGGGACGGGCACGGGGGCACCGGGGGCTGGCAGGGGACTTTTGGAGTATGGATGGTAGCGGCTGCTGAGTCCTAACGCGTGATGCGGGCTCCTTAGAGCCAAAGTTCCGGGGCTCCCGGGGGCTCCTGACGGTGGCATGTGCATATGGCAGGCCATGGCCGCTGCAGCAGCGCTGGCCAGTGACGAAGACCCGGGGTAACCGGATATCAACTTCTCCGCCCCGGTAAAAGCAGTGTGTGTCCTCAGGTGATTCAGGAGCTCTTCTGAAGAAGAGAAACGCTTGTCGCACGGTCCATTTGCCGACACCCAGTTGCAAACGTGGGGCAGAGGGTCGTTGGGGAGTATGAAGCCGTATGGGTACAGGGGGTGCCCGCTAAATGCCGGCGCCGAGGAATGAACGCTGTGCATCGGGTGTGTCGGGTACATGAGTGGGTAGCTGGATTTGAGGGCCGCCGCGGCTGCAGACTCGTGCGTGCAGGACGCACTGGCGGCGCCCGCTAAGTGACTGGCACAATGGTAACTGAGGCAGTAAGGGTCTCTGCACAGGCTGGCTGACATGATGGACGGCGGAGAAGCGCCGGCCAGAGGACTGGATCCAGCCTTACTGCAGCCCAGTGAACTAGCCAGCTGTGCGTTTACCAAGCTCCCTCCGTGGGGCAGGAAGTGCTGAGGGTAACCGGCGTAGGCCCCAGCCAAGCTACCCGGGTAGGTCATACCAGCAGGGGGCAACGGGAAAACTGTCTGTCCCGGTTTGTAGGGAGAAACCGGCGCCACGAGTCCCGACCCGAGAACGGACGCGGAGGATACGGAAGTTACAGATGGCGAGTCCGAGGAGGAGGTCTTAGTGCCAGACGTCGTCTCCTGGTGCTGGTTGACCTCCACGTTAATTCCACCACAGCTCACGCTTATCCTGCTGTGGCTCGTGGTGCCAGACCCGTCCGTGGTGCCGTTTTTATTACAGTCAGACTCTTTCTTTTCATCCCTTTCTCCACACTTTCCCTCTGACGGCATGGGGGAGGCTGAAGTGCTGGAGTGCGGGCTGCCCGTCCGCGGCGTGAACGGCTGGCAGGTGGCGCTCGGCACTCGGAAACCAGACTTCTCCCCGCTCGAGACGCCCGAAGACGAGTCCTTCTTGTCCGAAGGTTTAGAATAAGGTTTGAAGCTGGACTTGTCGTCCACGCCGATGTCGCTCATTTTCAAAGGACCGGATTTAGATTCCTTCTCACTAGATCCATTTGATGTCACGGAGGACAATTTGGAGGAGGGTGGCGGGTCCGGTTTGCCGATCTGAGAGCAGGTCTGCGCCAGCAGAGCCAACGGACTTTTCTTGGCATCTAGCTGCAAAACAAGATTCAATAGATGTTGATAAACGTATTTTTTTTTTTTTATTGATTTATTAAAAACGCACAGTGACTGCTTCTTTTATGATTACACAGTGTGCTGCCTGAGAGGAAGCCATTTAACGGGGACGTGCACTGGCATTTCCACACGGAAACATGCAAGATTACGCGCCGCTCTTACGTGAACAAAACGACACTCGTGATAATGATTATAAGCAAACTGTGCAGACTGTATACAACACGTAACAGGGGTGTGTGTTACGGGAAAACAGCCAAAACGTTGTCACGCGAGGCACTAAAATACAACAAAACATCGCACTGACGCTGCCGCGAAAGTGTTGGAAATCTCCTTCTTACCTCTATCGGACTGATCGGGGTGGAAGGCAAAGGCTGCAGGTACTCCGGGTGCAAAATGTGTCCCGACCGTGCGGTGAGCATTTTCAAAACCTTGATGGGCAGCCGGTTCGCCTGCCGTAGCGGATCACACGGTGGTGCGGAGTGGAGGAAAGGCTTGTTGATGCTCGCCGAGCCGCTATTCCGAGAACTGCCGCTCTCCCACACTACACAGATATCACTATTTTTCAGAGCAGACGCCGAGGGCGACGTGATCATGTCCCAATTGTCAGGAAATGAAACGGCGACGCTTTCGTCAGATTCATTAAGGAAGGGAAAAAAACCCAAAGGCTTCGAGCGTCGCTCTCTCTCTCTCTCTCTCTCTCTCTCTGTCTTTCTCTCGGGGGGTGGTGGTGGGTGTGTGAAGGGGCAACAACAACAACAAAAAAGAATCGTAAAAAACGGTTCAATAATAGGTAATCCTGGTAGTAAAGGAGCGAGGCGCGGCAGCTGGAAGGAGACCGCGCGAGGTTATCGCAGATCCGTGTCTGCGTCTTGCACCACGAGCGCTGCGCCGTGTGCGAGTCTGTGTGCAGGTCCTCGCTCTGTACTCCCGAAGTACGAACTGGTAGAAATGTTCACTTCAAAAGCAGCTGAATTAGTCCGAGATTAAAGCCTTTGCCGCCTTCCAATCAAATGGGACCCCGAGGTGATTGGAGGGTCAAGGGGATGTGACGTTCTCCTCTTTGTAAGCGCCTCTATTTCGACAGCTCGGGGGAGGAGACAGGCTTCAGCGTTTCGGTTACTGGGAACGCTTACGCCGTTTTCCGTGTGCGGCTACGGGCTCTGTAAAAGAACAGTGTGTGTGTGTGTGTGTGTGTGTGTGTGTGTGTGTGACTAATGCAATATATGAGCAATCGATCCACTCTTAACGTTGCAAAACACGATTTACTCACTTTAACATTTGCAGTAATTCGGTCTGTTAGAAAGTATGTCACCGAGTTTTGTGCATGGACGTGAAATCAAACGCTACTCAGTTGTTTCACCTGGTTTGCTGGGTGTGTTAAAGTATGTTTGTTTTTTTCATCATTAACGCACTACTTTTCGTGTCGGTCTTGTATGACACGAATGTAAGTCACGACAGCAGGATTTATTAGAGTTCTGAAAGTGGAAAGTGACACACAGCCCAGGCTTACCGACTTGTTCGCTGCTTTGTTTCCATTAAAATAGCTACGAGAACACTCATTCACAGAGTTTAGAGATGCACGTTTTATTCAGAACTCTCTCGTTGTTTTATTTGTTGTTCTCCAACTGCCTGTAAGCCGAGAGACGCGCAAAGTGGGCGCATATTACGCACGTCTCGCCGCTGACTCCTCCCCCCCCCACCGCCACTGGCAAACATAAAACCAACCACTTCAGCTTGAATTCCCTAAACAGACAAGCGTTGACAGGAATAGACCAATGTAGTGATGGAGGGATGTGAATGTCACATGTTTTCAGTATAATATACACCGCCCTTCTATTTCTATCTCCACCCCTCCGTCAAGTGTCAATTCTGCTCCACCGCAATCAATCAGTTATTTGTCAGACGCTGTCAATCCGGCGCTTGATTTATGTCAGCTATTGTGGCTGATTACATGCCAGTGAGACTGCGAGAAAAGAACAAATGGGGAGCGAGAGAGAGAGAGAGAGAGAGAGAGAGAGACATTCTGCAAGAGGGGCCAAGTTTTTACAGGAAATAAATCGATTCTCGCGTTAAGATTTTTTTTTTTTTGATGCATCGACAATTAGCAGACGTGCCCAGGTCCAGGCAACGACTAAAATACATTATTCAACCAAGTTGTCCAAGTTCTTCATCAAACACCTCGGCGGTGGCACACACGATGAAACTTTAATAACCTGCAGACAGTCCAGCTCACATGTTCTGCGGAGGAGCTGTGAGTGCTTAAAGGTGCTAAAGTGCTTTTGCTATAATCGGCCGATTATGGTGTTAACAGGAAGCCTTGGAAAAAAACACCGCTGCCACGAGAAAAAAAAAGGCGTGTAGTTAACAAAATGGAGAAAAAACTCCATGAGATTAACACAACAGATAATTAAAAGGGCCAATTTATTTATATTTATCCTATGTGCAATATTTAATGCAGCCCATCCTTGCGATATAAGTTAGTTGGAACGATCTGCAAGAAAATTATAATGTGCAACAACCCGGTGAAACATCACGGTCTCTCAAAACAGAACCCTGTCCACTTTTGGCTAAACGCATCTGCTATTGTGTTGTTAAAACCTGTCATCCGCCTCGGGCACACTGTCATCTGCAACAAGAACAACAAAGACAGGGGACAACAACAACAAAAAAGAAATCCAGACATGTTATATTGATGTCAGCGCGATTTTATTTACATACAATGAAAATGATTTATTTTCTTTAAGAGGTAGACAAGCGGACAGGGAGAAAGAAAAGAAGAGAAATGGTCTGTCAGGCCGTTGAGAAAAGAAGTTTAAAATGCCTTGAACTATTCACCGCTGAGATGGCTAATCAGTATTGAGGCTTCGGGGCAATCGGGCAGCTTTTCAATGCGGTTTTCCTTTCATCTCAATCGGGATGGAGGCGCTCAATTAAAAGCCTATCAGTTTGTAAGTAAATCAACGCCTATCAAACTTGTCACATCAAACAAAACGATTATTATTGCAACCCGCCTCTGCCATTAATCTCTTTCTGTGGTAATCTGCTTGACAGGTCAACTCGGAGAGCAAGAAAACCTGGAGTGGACAGTCAGGGGGCAAATATATATATATATATATATATCTTTAGTATATATATATATATATTGATGGTGGGGAAAAAAAACCCAACAACTAATATCCTCGGCTGTGTAAATAAAACACACAACGTATCTGAGTTCGTAATCTGCCGCAAATTCAGTTTGGGGTGAAGGATGCAGTGAATAAAATCAAACAAACATATCCACATGGATAAGAATCTACTGCAACAGTTTGGAAAAAGGCATTTTTCAGCTGAAGGGTTGGTTTCAGTTTACAGGCCTGCACCGGTCTGCATGGTTGACTGCAGCTTTGTAAGCTGTGTGTTAATAAATAAAAACGAGCAATGGTTGCAGTACCCGTGACTGCATAAGTCATAATTTCCAGATCATGTGTAATATAAATTAACCACAGCTCCCCCCAAAAATTAATAAATAAAATAGGCCAGCAGTTCTTCTTAATTTAATGAGTTTGTAAGAAAGGGAAGGGGGGGAAAAAAGTCAAAATAAGCACAGCTCTATTCCTTCAAATGTTTTCTTTGTCTGGCAGGAGAGAGGGGACGTTTCACAATATGCAAAGATGTGTGATTGATAACAGGCTTGCTGTTTTCTGCAAGGGCTGTCAGTCCGTGACACAATATGTGAGTTATTAGGGCAAAGAAGGGCAACCATAAATTTTCACTGTCAGGCGAAAACCCTCTTTATTGTCCGTATGACGAATGGGCTTCTGCACCAGACACCAAAATACTCGGCATTCCCCTTAAATGGGAACACATTTTTGCGACCATAATTCATGATATTTAAATAGAAAGTTTTAATACCCCTATATATTTCATAACACTGACATGTTTATGAATCACTCCATGCATGCAAACACAACTATTTACATCTCGTTAGAAAATGTGTTGGGACTTGCGGGATTACTGCGAGCTGAATATGCTGCGCCGACTTCTTGCTGAGAAGCGAGGAAGAACACATTTTAATCTTGATTTATATATTAGCCACACAAAATAGAAAATACAAAATGAAATAACTTTTCTAACTCCAGACCTTTACATATCACATGTATTTATGTATTTCTTCTGTTTTGGAGCGCTTCACAAACTTTAAGCTATGATTATTATTATTTTATCTCAGTCCGTTTTCACTCTAAATTACTTTTAGACGCTATTCGAGACACAAAGCCTGTGTTTCGTTTTTCAAAGAGACGCATTTAACTTCCAAATATCTTAGTAACAGATTAAAGAGGATACAGGTTGCGCAGGAGAGTATTAAAACCATTCAAACGCATGCATGTAGTAGAAAAGGTTATTTTCTAAAACTCCAAGGAGGAAGGGCAGCTTTACAGGAAAGTCCGTGACGCGCCATTACCTGGATTCATTGCCTATTAAGCTCCGATGTAAAGCGTCAGAGAAGTAAAATTATTATTATCATTTTTAAAAACAACAACACTGTAACAACATTAAGACGCAGTCCTTCTTGTCTAAACGAAACAGTTTCGCCTCACACGAACCCACCCAACCACTGCGATCTGTCAAACGCGAAGCGCCGCGAGGAAGCGCGCCGGAGACTGAAGCCTCTCTCCGGGCGGGCGGCGGGGGAGAGAGAGCGAGCTGTTCCGCGTGTGGGAGGTCCCGGGTGACGTCACGCGACTCACAGCGAGCCTCCCTTCATGTGTCTCCCGAAACCCGAGTGCCACTGTGCACGCGGGCTCCTGAACCCACACTTCACCCGGGCACCCACGGCAGCAGTTTTCACTCATTAGCACGGCTTCAGTTAGATAGGCAGAGTGTTAAACTTGATCAAGCCGGCAAACACATAACAAACAGACCTATCACAAGACTACACTAATGTAACAGTTACGCAAAACTATTGTACAAAGGGCTCTTATTGTGTAGTTGACCTGCAAAACTAAGTAAAAATGAGTCATGCTGCACTTAATATGAAGCTGCAAAGGTTTGTTTACCTTTAGATTTATTTTTTTACACTGTGTTGGTGTGTAGAAGGAAAGTGGAACAAAGCACTTATAGTTTTATTTTCATATTGTATGTGAAACAAAGTGTTGTATTTCAAATGTTTAATAATACATAATACAACAGTGTTGTTTACACCTGCAATATATTATTTTTTTAGACTTAGAGGTTATTGCCAGACTTTTCACATTAAAAGCCTTTATATATATGAAGATTTGTTTTGCCTACTTGGATATTCTGTGGCATCAGGGTCAAAATGAATACAAAGTGAATAGAAATTTAAGTGAAAGTCAAATAGATAATAACATTTAAATTACAATTTTAAGACCCATATAAGCAATTTAATGTTCACCCAGTGACATTATATCTCCATGCAGTTATCTCTACACTCAGGAATTTAGAGATAAATAATCCATTTGAACTCAGGAAATTCAGGATTAGATTTCTAGAATTATTTAAAAAACTAACATTCAGGACAAGAATACACACTCAAGCCCTGGTCTATTAACAATGACTATACCTTTAATTCTACAACTTGACAGTAGACATACAAGTTGGAGCTAGACTGCAAATAGTGCAAAGTGTCTAATATTTAAATGCAAACACAAGCTTTGTCACAGCATGTGAGAACTCATCATTATTTTCTAGCATGTTGCACTGTTGGTCAATTAGTTTATTTTACAAGCTGGCAATGCCACCAAAAAATGTGATTGGGTTCAGGGATTATAAAAAATCATGTCACACACGCACGCACACGCACGCACACACACACACACACACACACACACATTGTGTTATTCATAATATCAACAGGTACTCAACAGTAATTGCAAGGTATCCATCAGTGTATGGACTATAGGCTATACAGTATTACTACAGGTCAAACCTACCTGTTGCTCGTGCACTATAGTGACATAAAACCATCATTATTGTGCAGAGGAGTAGCCAAGCCAAGGGTATAGCACATGTCACTATTGCAAATTACTTCCACCATATCAAGAGGCAATTTGTGTCCTTGTGTGGGTTTTCCATTCCATTTAAATAGCCTCTTAGGGACATTTAAAGCTTATATCGTATACTCTCAAACCACGGATGAATAGACAGGAGCATAGGTTTGTAATCAAGGTTTTGTGACGTGGTCTGTGCCACAAACAACCACAGACGTGATGTCACAAACCTCTGTTATGTTTTCATATGCTTAGAACTAATAAGAAAGATACTGTATATTATTGTTAAGTGGAACCAACAAGTATTAATTAGAGTTTAATCATGAAGTCTGAACAGAGTGCAAAGTTTAGGGAATCCATTCTGCATTGCTCACCATTGAAGCAGGGAAGGTTCACCCAATATATACTGGACATGTTTAACTCATTACTTCCTCAACATTGAAGCTTTCTCACTTGTAAAAGTGGAACAATGTTTGAGAATACTTCCAATAATGGTAAACACAGCTGGATTATCCTGTTTGGCAGCCCTGGAGAAGAAAGTTGCTATTCTGCCTCCACATTCCCACCAAGTACACTACATACAGCAGACTATAAATGGCAGCTTCCTTATTTGTCCACAGACCCACAACCAACCTGCAATCCTATGCTTGAATACCACCAATATCATATAAAACAATAATTAAGGTCTTAAAACCAAGCCATGAGCACAAATCTGACCTTGTTTACAATTGTGGAAAGTAATTAATTACATTTACGTAGTGAAGTAAAAGTCTAAGGTACTTGCAGTTTACTTGAGTAAAACTGTAATTGATTAATTGCTGCTCCCTGTATTTGATAGGAAAAAAAAACACATATCGGGACTTGCAGTTTCCAGCAATTTAAGTGTCGGTTCACCTAAATTACAAACAACACCCTTTACCCCTACATTAACCCCTAGCAAAATATAAGAACATTGCTCAGATTCTAAGATGTGTCTCTGAGGTCTATGCCTCAACCTGGCAATACAACGGAGGTGGATATAATGTATTTTGTCATGCTTATAGTACTGAAAGATTCTGTTAAACAAAAAATAAAATAACCCATATCTTTTAGAAACCACGTTGCAGTTACATTGAATAACCCACAGAACACACTGTCAACAGTTAACTATTGATTTGGCAGAAAGTAGTTCCAGTGAAAACTACAGCAAGGGTGTGCCAAAATCGCCAAAAATCGCAAAAACAGACAGGCGATCTCAAAACTTGGGCGACTAGCCCAAACTAAACTAATGTCATGGCTAGCTATAGCCACCAAGTGAGAAATGTGAGCTTGTTTTGGGCACTGGGGGCAGCAGTGAGCCCATGATGTCATGGTGCTAATAGAAGGAAGGGAGGAAGACGATGCCTCTTAAAGTATAGCGTTAGCCAGGCCTTTTTAGACAAGCTAGACAAAGGAGAGATTGATGCTGTATTGTAAGTATTTTCAAGCAATATGTTACAGGTTTACAATACGCATTTATCCGTGATTGGGGATTAACGGATGGACTTGAGGAGTGTATTTTAGGTAAACCTTCAATTAAGAGCAGCACTTAAACTCTCCCAACAGAGCTAAAGTTGCTTCTTATGGTAATGTAGATAACATCGAGGCATTTAATTCAGTTTAACGGACTCTTTAATTTATATTAAGAGCCACAGGAGATGCCAGAATGTAGTCCTGTGGTATAATCACTGAAACCAGTGTAGCCCATCACCGATGCTTTTCAACAGGTGTGGACGGCTGTAAACCCGTCGTTAAACAAATAAACTAATCTCCCACGGAATTGCTTTATTTAAAATCTGAAGGTGATTAACAAAGCGCAGTTTTGAATTAAACACACGCGCGAGGGAGCGTCTTCTGCCGTGTTTCCACCGGGAGAGAGTCAGCGGCACTGAGATTATATCAGCGTCCGCGTGCTTCCGCACAACGGCAGGTCAGCTGATCAAAACGGCACGCGGAAACTGTAAAGTCAACTGGAAGGCGGCAGTAGATCTCCAAAGTACCCGGGCTACATCCACAAACTTTACCATTTCATGTTGACAACGGCGGGTTTCTTACGTGAGCGGCAATTTGGATATCAACTCAGATAGCGTATCCAAAACAACAACAACACAAACATAATCACTGGGCTGTCATCCTCAGGAGAAAGTTATGGCACACAACGAGTTGTTGGTCGCTTTGAATGGGACTCAAGTAAGTTTGCTTTGGACTTTGCCCCCCTCGCAGCATATTTAGGCGGGGATCTATCAGTGACTGTTTTTAGAAGTGGATGTTACCGCTGCTGAACGTGTACGGGTTTTGTTGATTTGTTCGGCAGCACCAGTGTCATGTGACACATAGTAGCTAATGTTACAGTCGTGGCTTTCTGTTCTGCAGTACCTCCTACAGCTTCACCGGAGAGAATAATGCCTCCAAGTTGCAGCAATGTCATGTCCTTAAGTGTACTTGTGTTATGCAGTAGGTATAATCATAACTGGAAAGCACAAAGCAAATGATCATATCTTTTTGAAAAAAATGAACATTTATATCATTTAAAATGATTTAAAATGCTCCCAAATCATTATTGTCCAAAAGGTGTTGGATCCTGAAACAGTATTATTTTGCTGTGCTCATGTCAGCTCATGTTTCTTTGTTTTTCCTACAGGTTTCCTACATCGGACATGACTGTAAGGACATTCCAGATTTCCTTGGAGACACATATGGCCAGTTTGCAAGAAGACTGGATCTGAGCTTCAATCAGCTCAGGTAGATGATGTGCACACGTAATGACCTGTCAGATGCCATGGCAATGCATTCTCTCTCTCTCTCTCTCTCAGTCTCTGTCTCGGCCTGTCTATGTTACAGGGAGACATGCGTCTTTACATCAGGTGCAATTGAATGTGTGCCCCCCTGGCTCTGCCCCAGTCTGTAGGTGGTCAGAGTGTCATCAGAACATCAAAGAGCTGAATGAGTGTTACAACTGGGCCGGTGCCACGCTGTGGCAGGATAAAAGGTGCGATCGATAAATGTGACATGCTAATTCGGGGGCAAATAGAAGAAAAGATTCCTCTGTCAGGACATGAAGGAACACCTCAAGGCAGCTGCTTCAGAGGGGGCTGCCATTTCAGCAGCAGGACTAGCATATCTGATCTGGCAAGTAAAAGAAGGGAGATGATGGTTATAAGGTACTTTTGATTCTGAGCCCTTTTCATGTCTGTCAGGCAATGAAGCCATCTGAGTACAAGTGATTTTTGTTATTTGTCGAAAATTGTTGTCTCGAGGCAGTTGTCTGTAAAATATTTCTAACTGCAAAATCATAGTGCAGACAGCACACAGTGTTTTCCAGCAACACAGATGTTGCTGGAAAACCAAACCGATTAGTCCCAGCTCTGGAAATGTATGACCTATGACCTACTGACCTAATATTTATTATATTCATGTGTGCGCACAGTTTAGTCTAGTATGACCCTCACCTTTTCTATAAGAGGTAGTTCCAGTCATTGTAAATGTGCTACAATAGGCAATTATTCAGACTAATACGAGAATTGTTGAGTTTGAGTCCTCCATACATACATATGGTAAGAAACAAGTGGAAAAACAAGTGCAATCATGTTTTAAATGAAAAAACATTCACTAACTGGAATTGTATTCTCTTTTTCTTTGCTCAAAATCATACAGTATTTTTGGTTTCAAATGTAATCAGCTACTTATGTAACTAACAAAGGTTACTGTACTTTATCTTCTCCCACATTCAGAGAGCTTTTCCATATTAGTGTTATCACACAGCTAACATTAAGTAAGATGTTCATGTCATTGTTAACTTGCAGTAACAAGTACCCCCCCCATCAGATCACGACTGCTATGTGCATTGTAAAAAATATTTGGACAGTCGAATAGTAGATGTCTTGGCGTTACCTCAGAGGAAGTGAAAGCCTGTTACGTTTCGTAAACAGCTTCATGAAACTGGACTGAAACAAACCTTCTGTGTGTAGCTTTCAAGGAGATCAAGGCTGGCATTACGTTTCTCATCCTTGAACCTGTCACATTAAGGACTTGATGTTTGGAATCAAATATGTATGACTCTGGTATTACTAATTCATTATGAATTTTCAGTTTGGCCTTTCTCAGATGTCAGATATTATTACTAAATTTCAAAGGGTGGTATGGGCAGAGAAGCGTTGCAGAAGTAATGAAGTGGTGCTCGAACCATTTGGGGCTCATATCGGTGGACTATTGATTCATGGTTTGCTAGTGGGCAAAGTGATCTGTTACACAGTGCTTCATCTTTTTCTTCTGTAGACGGTGTGTTTGAATGGTTCAAATTGAAAGCCTTTATATTGAGCTAACATACAACAAGTCTAGAGAGATATTTTTCCTCTTGTTGTAAACGTTTCACACGCACATCTCCTGCCTCCTTTTTAAAAAAAAGCATTTTTAGCATGTTGTGAGGATACTTTGTCACAGACGCTCATAAAACGTGATTTTATGATTGTGAGCCTTATTGATAACTCCCAGTGCCTTTCCACCATACACACGCTCACACTCCAGACCTATATGTCCACTGTTCTCTCTTAAACTCGTTCTCTGCTGCGATTAATGTCTGTAGGTGCTCACATGACAGCATTGCCAGGTCATGGGTGGGTGGAGCTGTGAAATTCAATAAGCAGCTCAACATGTGATAAAGTTATATGCTAACTAAGGCATAGCAACCCCATCAGTAGTTTAGATCCCCATAAGAATGCACCTAGGAGACCCCTGACTCACAGCTTAATGGTGGAAGGTTTTTCTGTAAATGTTTTTTTTATTTCTGCCCCTGAGCTGTTGTTCTGCTGTATTTGTGTGTAGGTCTTTTAGGAAAGTTTGGTGGCAAGGACAAAATCAAATACCACTATATTTGTGACACAATATATTGAAATAGCAAAAGTTTCAGTAAGATACTGGTTTTTGTAGTGTGTACAGTTTTGATTTGATTTGATTTGATTGTGAAGCATGCAGAGACATGCTTTGTATATTTTAATAAGTGAAGAAAATGTGTTTTGTTTTATTACAATACCATTATGTGCCTTGTGTAGTTTTTTACCGAGGCAGTTGATCTATAAATGCGATGCTTGGTGCAGATTCAGTTTAAAAACACACTGCTTCACAAGTACATGTCCTGATAATACTAAACATTATAATCCTATAATTATTTATCTCCCAGCTCCAACATTCAGGCATCTACTGTCTGAAGTTACATGTCAGATAGTAGAGACATTTGTGTATTGACACCATGACCTCGTTTCAGTGTCAGCTCAAGCAAACCAGGTGTAACCAGATTCACATGTAAGTGAAACTCAGCGGACTGCCTTCAGCATCATGCACTTCTTCATGCTCCTTGACTATCTAGAGAGAGACATTGCCAGAGTTTGTTGTAGCTAATATGCTTATTTCTGTCATCTCAATTGACAACACTCATCCAGCAACCTGACAAAGAGTCACAATGAGAAGCGATGTGCTGGCATTAGCTTTAACTGAGTCCTGTGTGTGTTGCACATATGTTTGTTTGTGTGCTGCCTGCATGCAGTGTTTGTGCATCTGTCTCTGTTACTGGCTGGGCAGGTAATGGCAGGATGGAATTATAGTAGCAGGCTGTCACACCCACACCTCTCCCATTGTGTGCTGCAGTGTCAGCCTGTCTCTTCAATGTGTTGAGAAGTGTGGCTCACAGTGAGATTTCTGTCTCTGGACGGTCCTGGATAGTGTTGTGTCGTCCACTTTGTTCCAGGTCAGGTGTGTACACAGTGCAGCGAGTGGGCATGTGCTGTCATGACACGATTCTGCTCCGTGACTGGGGTGCACTTTGGGTGCCTGCACCTGTTACATGCGTTGTTACCGCCCTGGACACATGAGGATTGAGGAGGACTCATGTCTGTGACTCACAGGAAGAATCCTAATATTGGTAGAACAGTGATGACCTTTCTTCTCTGACATGTCATCTTGATAAACAAATCACATTTGTGCATTGACAGCATTTGTGAAACCTTAAACCTAACCTGAAAGTTAAGCGTGCTTTATTTTACTTAGATTTGTTTTGGCTAGTTAGATCTGTCCATCAGTTGTCCCCTCAACACATGTGATACTGATTACCGCCCATGAAATGTAAAAATGCACGTAAAGCAACTGTCAAATATTTGCTGTAGTTGGAACTTTATGAAAGTATGGTGCTTAAAATGTACCCCCAAATAGGAACACCTATTACAGTACAATAATTCCCACTTTTAGCACTGTGTCAGAGAGGTGTTGATTAAACTGTACGATCATTTTGGTGGCTGTGACAGTGTTGTATTTGCATTACATTTTGATAAAGGTATTTCTAATATTCTGTTCACTGTGGCAAAATATTGGAGACCTGGTCCTGCACTGTATACATTCACTATGTACTCACTCGTATGCACACGCAAAATAAGGGATAATAATAAGGGAGTTTGGCGGTGAGCTGGGTTGGCTATGATTTTTGTACAATAGTGCCGCGTCAAATGCTATTGGATAGTTCTTGGTAGTATGACAGTTTCTTTTAAGTTTATGACTCCAAAACAAATTAGATGGGTATGCTCTGAAATTGAATTCAAATCACTTCAAGTAACAATGCATTTTGGGGAAAGTCACAAGATAACAGGCAAACCAGTTAATGTGTAACACCGGTACTTGACATCCTCCCGCAGTGGTTGACCTGTATTCTTTCAACCGACATGGTCAGATTTTGAAAATTGAAAATTGAAGCAAGGCAGCTACCTTTTAAAATGTCTGACCACGTAGATATTTTATTCGTTTATATTTATAAGTATACACACACAATTATGTGTAGCAGATTAACTCCTGACATTAGACCTTTAAGTTGAAATTCAGCCTGCGATTAAGAAAGAGGAGACCATATTGGACTTTTGCATTGCAGATGAACCTCAGCTACCTGTGTACGTACAGTATGTGTGTGCGCCTGTGTCTGAGGGGGTATGAGCTCACCCAGGCTATGTTGGTGATGGCAGGCGTTTTGCATTTTAATGACAAATCAAGTATGCTAACTCGCGTTTCAAAACGAAAGTGCTCTAAATGTCGCCCGGCTGTCAAAATGAGATGTAAGTAGTCTGATGAAAAGAGAACAAAGAAGACAAAGTAGGGAGGCTTGGTACACTGAGAAATGAAATAAAACCTTGTATGGCCTGTCAGCTGTGTCATTTTATATTCATATCTAAAGAACATTCTAGTATTACTCCGCCGCTCATGCCTCACTCATCTGTCTCTCTTAATTCGTCACATGCAATGCTTTGTCTTTCAAGTTGCTGTATGTCAACACGGGAAGGGGCCTGCTAATTGACAAATGAGTGTCACAGACATCAAGTGCTCCTTTTCTATCCAAGCTAGGTAGACTGGTTGTTTGATGGCGAAGGGGGAAGGAGGGGGTCTGTTATTGGCAGAAGCCCAGTAAGAGGCATTAGACTGGTCCTAGAATAAGAAGTGACAACGGCAAGAGAGCCCGTCATTGTCTTGCCTAAGTGTTCAATCTTCAGAGATGCTGGTATGCAGATAAAGTGTCAGTTAGGAGGAGAGGATATGAAACATTGGCAGTATGAAGTCCTCAAATCACTTAACTGGGAGCGTCGAGTGTGTGTGTGTTTGGTAATAGTGGTGGTGTACTCTGTTCTGCTGAGGAAATATATTCTATATCCGATCTATCAGGCCTGTTTAGGCCGATATTCTAGGATAACCTGATCTGTGTCTCATAAATTAAGGAGGATGCAGAGCTCTCACAGTCCTAAGAGATTTAAACCAGACAGATGAGAGGGAGAAGGTCTGGCAGGAAATAGCTTATTCATATCAAGGACATTGATATTTTGCGTCATTCTATGCTTTAAAAAAAGAAAAAAAAGCTTTTTAATTTTCACAGAGATGCTTTTTTTAAATGATGTACTCCTGGGAAAGTGATGGGATGACATATAGCTAAGGATGTTATGTTTAATGGATGGCATGTCTTGTTCATCCATCTGTCCAATTTGAGGTTATATCAGCATTTTCTTTTACGTGATTGCTGCAAACACTTTCCTCTCTGTTGACAGTTAAAACGGTGCCAACAGAGAGCCTGAGCCACTGAATCATATAGTGAAGAAGTAAAGGGTAATTTGTTCTATATATCAAAATTGTATGTGATGGCTCAAGTCCTTTTTTAAAAAAAAATTTTTTTTAAACGAGAATACATTTTGGACAGTCTCAATTGTAATGTCTTTGGATATAGAGCTTTATATGCATCTGACACACAACCTCTTGATGTATTAAGTCAATTAAGACAACAATCTTCCAATGTAACTAAAAGTCAGCTAAAACCTGTTTTTCTTTTTCTGGTAAAATAAACAACTTATATATGATTGAAAGCTCTCCCACAAATCATAACCAAACTGCAATAATGTGGCCTTCATTATGTTTTGTGTTTGTGTTTTGTGTCTAGCGATGTATTTTCACTTAAGCTACATTTCCTTAAATTTAAATTTGCCTGAAGGACAGATGATGTTTGCAGATGAACCGCATATGTTATCCTCATATCCTCAGCAATGGATCTCATTAAATGTTGTATATGCTCTAAGGCCAGGCATTTGTTAGAATCTGTTTCATTTTTCTCCCTATATACATAGACCAGCCACATTCATATCAAATTCATTTGGATGTAATAAGCTAAAAAACAACTCATCACCAAGGACTAAAAAATATCACCTGACATAATCAGTGCACGTCTTGATGCTCTGATTTTCAGCTTTATGCTTGATCACTCACACCCATAGCACTTGTCTCTTTACAAAGGAAAGTACATCCCACCACATCCACCATTATATATCTCAGCGACAGAAAGAACAAAGAAAGCTAAATGAACAGGCTAAGTGGAGTGATTACACAATCAAGCTGGTTCTTGCAAGGTTGCTGTGCTTTCACTCATGGATAAGGCATGTAAGTGAAAATATTTTCTCTCTTCTGCCAGCCTTGTTTTAAGGAAGTGGGAAGTATCGCCGCGGCAACAAACTATCCAGTGACGCCGTGCAACTGTCCTCATCCAGGATGTTGTCCGCAACATTGCAGAAGTACATGTGTACGCAAAAGCGTCTCTAGAGACAGCTGTTGAGAGTATCAAGCAACCACCAAAAAAAATAAACGTGTCAGACTCTTGTCTGTGTTTAAAGATATTTACTTAACTAAACCAAATTCACTGCATTAGCACGATGCAAAATCTGTTTAGGGTGGATTTTCCACCCAGGTGTCATAAAAACAAAAGACTCTTAACACAGCCGGCTTTTGACGGTGTGGTTCATTGATGTGTTGATTTGTTTGGATGACAATGGAGGTCTACAGCACAGAGGAATAAACTATATCAGGCTTTGGCTACACACGCAATACTTGTTGGTAGGATTACACCATTGTTGGTGGTTTGGCCTTTTTGTGGCATTTGTTGACAGTAAAAATAAAGAATATTGTCATCCTTATCCTTTTAGCCAGTTGAGCAGCCAGTCTATCGGCTTTCAGCTGAGCAGTTCCTTTACCCTCAGTATAACGTATATAGTATAAATCTTTATCTCTCTGTTAAACACAACAAAAGCCCTCTGATGGCAGGGGAGCCATCTGTTAATCACTGTCAGGAGCTGCCGTCAGCCTTCTAGAGCTTTCCCCAACTTCCTCTCTTCTCTAGTATAAGCCCATCTTGTGGTTTAGGATTCTGAATGAAATGGAACATCTTTATGTTCCTTTTGTTCACATTATATATACTGGGCAGTGATGCCATTCCTTTTATGACTGCGTCACTTTTTTTATTGTATATCCCAAGACGGATGGCGTGCCACTGACAGAGATTTACAGGCCTTCAGCTTGCAGTGGCAGAGCTTTAGAAGGGTCTGCTGACATCTAGCCAACACTTTGGAGGAGGAGAATAAAAGCTGACATTTTATTGGCTCTAAGAGGAAGAGAGAGAAGAGTTGGGGGGGCAGGGAGGAAAGGAGAGAGGAAAGAAAGGAAAAGAGATTCTGTTTCTGTACTTTATATTTTTCAGCAATGCCAGCTGTCATGGGGACCTTGCTAAAAAGAGGGGATTTATTGGGTATTATTTAGAAACTTGTCAGTGGTAATGACTACAGCTATGATTTCAATTATCACCCACTAAATATAGCTTAATTCACTGCCGTGGTGGTCGCAATGAGCCCTGACATAGTTTTTCAAAAAAATTCAATACCATGCTATTTTAATATTTTATGTTGACCACCGATTTAATTTTCCTCCCCGGTGTTTGGCATGTGGCAAGGCCGCGCTCCCTCATGTGCAGTTGGATAGTCAGAGCTATTGAGTTCAAAGCTGTCCCAGGGATATATTTTTTCCATTGACAGAAATCCAATTAGTTTTAGTACACAGTCTGGCTGAATAAAAAGGGTCTTAAAATCTACAATATGTTTCCTTGGCGTTTTAGCAGAGTGCAAAGCCAGTGATGGATCTTTATGATTTGACCTGATGGGGCCCAAGTGGACATACTCCCTTTTCTATTTTGGCAAGTGAAAAACAAACCATCCATATGTCTTATTCATTTTGATAGACATGGCAGGGTCTTTTGATATTGCGTAAACATCCTCTGTACAGTGCATGGACTCGCTAAGATCTTGACTCTCGTACATATTTAAACACTTATTAAATACTTTACAACTATTACACAAGTCCTGCCGAAACACCATGTAAATATGAGAGAGGAAAAAAGTCAGATGTATAATTCATTAGTGACATGTTTAGTAAGTAGACGATTTGGGGAGCGTTAATGTGTACTCAGGTTTTGACATGAGGGTGTGCATTTTTAAGCAAGCATTAAAAGAGAGATGATTAGGACTGGCGCTCGGCTGTCAATAAGAAGCTTGCTGCTTGAAGTTGATGATGTGGGTGAATTTCATTATTGTAAAGTCGCTTCCTTTTCTTCAGTTCTCTCTCTCTCTCTCTCTCTCTGTCTCTCTCTCTCTGCGGCACTGGTTTTAACGTACATTACACATGCAAAGTAATTTAGGTTGCACGCCAGCGATTAGGTCCTCTCCTCCAACTTATGTTTGGGAGACAACCTGTGTCTCCTTTAACCCATAACTCAAGCACTGTTTATGTTCACCCCATCACACTTAGCCATCTCCCAGATTGATGATGTAAGAAACTGGAAGGCATGGAACATATTAAAACAGAGCATGCAGAGGGGCAGCCATACTTCTACTTCCCTCGGCTGAGTCCCAAATGGGGAAAAAAGGGGGGAGAAAAAAAAAAGGTTTGGAGCCTGTTTTTGGAAGAGGAACAAAGGAGCTTCCTTTGGTATGGTCTAGGCAGTTTTGGTCGCTTCATGGCTTTCAATCTCCCACAGTCTTTCCTAGAAGGCCCAGGGGTGAAAAGTGAAGACAGATACATGGGCGTATTCATGCCAAGATTTTAGAAGATGACTGCAGTTTTTGCCATGTTTTGAATTTTAGGGGATGATTTTTTAAGAGGGCTGCATGATAAATGTTGTCAGTAGATGAATAAATCCTATGTCCATAAAATGCAGTTGGAGGCTGTTATTAGAGATAGCAGCTCTTGAAGGACTCATGATTACTAAAGGAATTTGCTGTTACATCTTGGTGAAGACGAGGGACTAATTTGATAATCTTTTAACCTCTATGATTTGAGTCAGGTTTAATCATGGTTTGCCCCTCTTGAAGTGATAAACTGGAGTACATGCAGGCCATCTTGTTTGCTTGCTCTGCAATTTTCAGGCCCCTAACAGCCTTCGTGGTTGAGTCCACGTCCCCCCCCCCCACTGCACTCCTGTAGAATACTTAAACCATCTCTGGCCCTGGACAGCTGTGCCACATTCTCAGCACAGCTGTAACTCATTTCCTGTTTCCATTTCAGATAAACTTACTCACATCTTTCACAGCTTTCACTTATGAAAACCACTGACTGTCCTTCCAAGCCGCCGTCCCAAGAACTTGATATTTATCAGACAGGAAGATTTGTGGGAGATAACAGCCCCTGTTGCCCCTGTTAACAGCCCTGGCTGCACTCTTGTTCTCCCCTTTCCTGTATTATTTTAACTTGTTTATATTCTACATTTGCTTGTTCCATTTGCGAAGCATGAAGAATAAGTTTAGAAAACTGTAGTTGGGAATGTGCTCAGAAATCAAGGGCAAGCAATGGTGTTTTTTTTTTTTTTTTAAAGGCTACATCTGACATCCATCAGAATGGAAATATGTTTTAATGGTCAGGCAGGCTGCAAGACATCAGTAAGCTGTTGCCTCACTTTTCCACCCAGGGACATATTGAGATAAGAAACAGTGACGGCATGTTTCATGTCCACGCTGCTGACACGTCTATACTGGAAAACTACAAGGAACAACCCTTCCATTTGGGGCCAGCAGTCAGCAGGCCAGCAGTATTCTTATTCTCAGTTTTCCCTCATAAAACACTGTCTATCCATTAGGATAAACACATTGACTCCCATCATAGTGGGTCCACTGTGAGCTGCTGACTGCACCATTAGCTGACAGTATGATTATGTGAACAACAAACCAAACAGTCTTCTGATCTTCTCTGTCTGTCCAGACGTTTGGTGATGTTTAAGAGTTTCTCCCCAGTGGTAATGGTGAGATAGCTTTTGCACCGTGGGCACTGTAGAGTTTCTTTATTTTCTCCCTCTGTCTGGATCTCGGGCCCCTGGGTCCTCCAAAGCTCAGAACATGTCTGTACTCAGATGTTTCAAAACACCAAACAGCAGAGGAAGAGGAGTAGAAGGAGGAGGCAGAGGAGGAGGAGGAAGAAGAAGGAGGGATAAAGGAAAGACGAAGGGAAATGGGAGGAGGGTAAGGAATCCTCATAGGGATGAAGTGTACATGCGGACCAGGCAGAGAGGCCCAACAGGGTCTGTAGACTTGTGATCTGAGGGCCGTTTGTGTGTCAGTCAGATCAAAGTCTTTTGAAGGAGAAGGAGAAATCCCTTTACCTTCTCTTACTATGGCAACCCTTACTGGCAGCTATGTAAGAGGAGGGGGAGGATAACAGAGGGGCTACAGTGAGATGCTTCAACCTGTGATGGTTTTCATTGTTTTTGTTTCACTTCAAGTGAAACACATCTGTCCTAAGACATTTTTATTCATACAGATTTAGGCTTGTTGTTTTAGATAGCATCAAATGTATATAGGCATTTTATTGTTACAAAATATGACCACATTTATTTTAAGGCATTAAGATCCATAAATATTTTAACAATAAACAAACAAGACAATTGCGACAGAGTCCATGCTGCATTTCACACAAATCTGCTGTGTTACTGCACAAAGGAATATTGGTTTATAAAGAAGACTCTTCAGAAACACACAGAGCAAATGTTGTTCACATGCGGTTGATTGTAAATCATTCCTTTTTTGTTAAAGGAAATACAGGTGAAAGGATTCCACAACTTGTCAGTTCTTGAAAATGAGAGCTAGAGGTATTCATACCAACAAACCACGTTCATTGTCACTGATATTGTGTTCTAAAGCTCCATTAATTTGCCCCTTTTTAACCTATGGATTTATTCCAGCTGTATTAATTCAGCTTGAGTGTTTTTTCTTATGTAAGCTAACTATGCTAATATGTCAACATGTATTTGTTACTAGGAAAATATATAAGGAGATGTTCTTTTTACCTGTTGTTTATGTTTTCACACATACAAACATCATTTGTTCCTCCTGCCAGAGAGGACGTTTGCAGTTTACAGTAAACAAGTTCTTCTTGAAGTCAAATCAGCTCAGAATATGAAGGAGACTTGAAACCAGAGAAAAGAAATGTTTGGAAAACACAAATGACCTGCTGGTTGGAGCTCCAATTTAGTAGCAGTGAAATGTTTTCACTATAATCCTTTCTCAGATGTTGCAGCAATAGTTACACACACCTGTTGTCTGTGGCTGGGGGCAAAATGTTCCACATTTTTCTGTTGTTGTTTGGTTGTTATGTGATTGGCTCAAAGGAAAGCTGCTTCATTGTGGAGACATTTTTGCCTTGTTTGGTATGTTTAGCCTGTTAATTGACATGATTTCTTATTCAGCTCGTCTTATGTTATTGTATCAGTGTAACTCCCACATACATTGTTCTTCTCTGCATATTGTGACTTCTGATGATAGAATATTGTATTAAAAAAAGTCCAGTTAATTAGTAGGTGACAGTGTTGATACACAGTCACCCTAGACTAAGGCATTCTTTTAACCACCTAGCGACAACTGCTGGCTTTGTTTGTTGGATATCCACCTTGTCCTCACTCAACCTGACCAGGAACAGCATGGTTGCTGTCTTTTGCGGACATTTAAGTGCATACTGTATCTTTATGACCTTTTTATTATTTCAGAATTGTGTTAGTGTAGGAACATGTGTTCTTGTCAGCTTGAGCTTATCAACTAAACACCTTCCTGTCAGTCTTAATTGGCTACTGATGAGGCTTTACGACAATTTAAGCCATTAAACCAAGCCAAATGGTTAAATACTTCTAATTAACACTACATATTAATCTGTAGCAGGAACTTTTATGACTGTGTAGTGGTGGCCATGGGGTGCAACTACAAAGATATTAATCATCAGAACCAAGTTGAACAGACAGTAGGCCTATATATACACACAGCTGCTCCTTGCACGGAGTGCCAGACAGTCCGTCACTCATACTGGCCCCCTCATGCTGGGAACGTGTAGTGAGAGTATCCTTCCATGGGCCCGGCTGTTTAAATTAATTATTAGTTTTATAGCGAACCCTGAGGCCTTGCACAGGCAGCTAATCCCTGTAGAGGCCTAATCCGACCCCGCGTTACAGAAAATCAATGCTGGTCTTTGGTGTTGGCATGCCATCAGGGCACAGGGACACATGTCAGACAGGCCTCCTGATTTTTTCATGAGGTGTGTTTTTTGAAGTGGTAGATTCAGTGGAGGATGCTCGAGGAACCCAGAATTGAAAAGAATATCCGGAAGCAAGAAAAGGCTTGTATGACCAGCTTTCTCATGGGGTGTCGGAGATGCAAGTGTGTGTGGTTTTTGTGTATTATTTTAACTGGAAATGGATGTGAGTTGTATAAATGTATGGTGAATAAGTGCATAAAGAAAGCTTAGAAGAATCTAATATTTGTCATTCAAACAATAACCGGCCCTAATAAAAAGATCCAGTAACTGAATGTTGTATATTTTTTAAAGCGTAGTAACACTGCAAGATACTGTATGTTTTTGTATCTTGCAGTGGTCATATCTATTTAATTATCTTCTGGATGGTGGCTAGCCTGTTATATTAGATCCATCAGTGACCTTCTGGCAACCTCTGATGATGGATGTGTGTGGTAGATGAGTGTCCTGTAGTCATCAAGGATTTGAAGGGATTTTGTTTGCAGTGACTGACTGCAGAAGATCAAGTAGTTTGAGTTATGTCATGCTTGTTATTTTCACTGGTTTGGTGGCTGAGGATCGGTGCCAGTTGAGTCTTGCTGTAAACATCAGGCATTGCTGATCATTTGATGAAAGGAGGGGATTAGAACAGTCATTTTGAAGATGTCGATTTGTGTCTTTTTAGTAATAAATCTTTTTTTTGTTATGATCCAAGATGAGAACATCCTATTTTATCATGGCAATGATACAGTCTGTGTTTTGAAATCAGTTTAATATGGTGTCACATTTGATACATTGTCAGAATTGAAACCACCATCCATTTTTTTTACTTTGTCAGGGTTTAATACCATTCAGAGACAATAAGAATTTTTCTCATTCCTCAGTCTGATTTCATATTCTCAACTGTCTGTCAGTAATTGGAGGAGAGGGAAAGAGAGATGATCTGACCCAGTCCCCTACTTTTTTTGCACCTCTCATTCTGCCTATTAGTTTTGGATTTCCAGCTTTCTCCCTCCCTCTCTCTCTCACCGAGACTGGCAGCTGAAGATAATGGCTTTCATAATGTGTGGAGTTTCATTCCAAGCTCTTCTGTGTTTCTCTTTATGAGAGAACAAAAACCGTCGAGCGTAGTCACTCCATTCATTTCCTCTATTGGGAGATTAATGAGAGGAACAGTGCTGTCTCAAGCCTTTTTGTGACAGGCTTCCAAGTCCCATACAGGAGGACTTGTGTCTGTTCGTCTGTGGGGTTCACGCAGGCAGGCAGTCATTTGCGTTTGCTCTGTGCCCGTTCATTAGGGAGGCTAGCGCATGATCAAAACTATGTGTTACAATGATCTAAACATTTGTTGCCCATTTTGTTTAACACAGACCCAGTGATCAGATATGACACAGTAGATAAGAGCCCCTTCAGGCCATTGTGGGATTTAACTCGCACAGCAAGTCCAGTGTTTACAACAGCTGACCTCAACTAAAGCTAAATGTTTGATGTGTGTTTCACTTCATGAAGTGAAATCTTTGTGGACTGACTGTGTCTCTGGTAGCTGCCTCTCCGATGTTGAGGAAATGACGTAGATAGAAGAATCTTGTGTCTAGTCATGAGACCTGTGGGTTAGACTTTAAACCATTTGCTTCCCCTTCTCTAGAGCACAAGGAGACATTTATTGTCAGGAGAATTTAATATTCTGACTCCTGTCTGTCACTCAGACGTTGGATATTCTTTCAATCCGTCCAACCCTTTTCAATGCTGCTTATCACTTAGATATTTAAATGATATTTTAAATGTTAACAATGGATATTATCTTATAAAGACCAGAAATATTTTCACATGTAGAAGCAGCAGTACCACCATGTCCAGAAATTCAGGTATTTTGGGAATCAATGGATTTAAATTACACTGATTTCATTGTTTGTTGGTTAAATTCATATTGTACACATCTATCCTACATAATGGTTGACATAAGGGCTGTGAGGTACGTGTGTAACTATAAATGTAACTGCAATGGAATCTTGACATTGAACTGAATTGTGAGTCCTGCAGCTATTCCTCTGCTGCTACATCTCCATGCAGTCTTTTTAATACCAATAAAAACTCTGTTGTGACAGTATGAACTCTGCCAATTTCTTCATATCATATGACTGACACGGCAAACAAAATCAAACAATCATCATTACTGTCATAGATTTTCCCTTGACATTCGTCTTTACTGTAAGGTTGAGTCTGTGCATGTGGCATTTACATTTGTTGTCTGTTGTTTACATCTTAAGCAAAACTGTCCCCTGACCTTCTTAGCTGATCACGTAAGTTGTCAGACTTTGGGTTGATGAATGTGAATTTACATTTGCTCAATATGCTTTTACACTCGATAAGTTGTCAGACTTGTTGTAATGGGCATTCAGATTTTATGTCTGGACATATTTTTTTTAAAATTAGAAATGGTAATGCCACATTTTCATCAAGAGTACAAGTGTTGCATTTTCCAGGCACATAATCTTTTTTTTTTTTGGGTTGCTCCTGGCCTATGCTCCTCAGTCAGAAATTAAGATTTCCCAAACTGTGACAGATGCAATGAATTACTCAAAATGTCTTCTCTTTCACAAATAATAACCGTTGTAATTTTACTTTTGTTGTTAGCAAATTCAGAATTATCACCAATATGGGAAAGACAAAAAAGCATGTATAAACATGCATATTTTATGACAACACAAACCTAAGAGAAAGTAAAAGAAGTTTTTGAAAAACTTTTCCTTTTCTTTTTTTGCTGTACACGGCAGAGTGGTATATTTGCTTAACATGGCTTTGATTAAAGGTTTTGAGAGAGAGGAGACATTTCTTTTGCTTTATGGCTCTCTTTGCCAGCTTGGCAACAGCACTAGCATTTAAATGCCCATTAACAACCTTTTAACTGTCAGGATCTTTTGAAATATGGATATTTGCTTTCCTCACTGCTTTGGAGCCACCAAAATTACTTTTAATAGCACAAGCGTTGGTATTAATATGTTCCTTCATGAGCAGTAGGCTAGCCGCATGTCATTCTAGTGCAAAGGAGTTTGCCAATGATGTCTGATTAGGAGTGCAAGGGGAGATTAATAGATGTTTCTTCCCCTCATTTGTTATCACTCTTTTGGTGCATTGACTGACTACAGCATGTGATAAATAGAGGGAAGCCTCTGCATTTCCAGAGTGTGACACTATCTATTTACTCGTCAGCCCAGGTCGGTGTTGATGCGATGTCTCCTCTGACAGCACATCCAAAGTCAGCTGCGTAGTCCTGTGCAATTTCAGCAGCAGAAGCGAAGGTGTTTGGGATCTGCATTTTAATCCTGGCCTGTTTAATGTTTGCCCCCTGACAATCTGGGCCAGACATCATTTTAATGGTATGTACAGTGATAAAGCCAATAAAATGTCAGAATGATTGATAATCTGAGCATTATAGCAATATGACTTTCCAGTTCTCCTCTGCGCTCCAATGATGGTTTCCAAATTGAATTCTTTGTGTGCGTGCGTGTGTGTGTATGCATGCACACTCACATGGCATGCATGTGTGCGTCTTTGCTAAAACCTTAGGTGAGAAGAAAACAGAAGAAATCTTGTTAGTTTCTAGTGAATCAGTTTTAAGCGCTTATGCAATACATTATTTCCAAAATAACAAACCGTATCGGCTGAATAGATTATCTCAGAATCTTTTGCCTGCTTGCTGTATTTGTCTTGAAAATATGGATTGGAGTGGGAACAATTATAAGGAAGATTACCATATATCTTCTGTTTAAATAAATGATATGAAATCTTGCTTTCCTGCGGTTTGTCAGAAACCGTGAATGTATGAGCTGGGCCTCCAGGGCCGGTGTGTGCTTCATATCAATGCTGGCTTATTTCCGTCTACTGGAGATGGATGGGAGGGGGGGAGGATGCCGTTCATATCTCTTGACTTATGAACTTGTCCAAACAGGTGGACATTGACATGCTGCAGATGCTGGTGAAGCAATCAAATGTTACAGTTGCATTTTGTCATTTGGCCATAGTCTTTATTGTTATAAATTTGACATTCTCTCATTGTGGTATTTTTTTGTAACATTAGAATAGTGATTTTCCTGTCCTTTAAACGTTAACTTAGATGTTCTTTAAAACTGTAGGCTCACCTTGGGTCTAGATCAAATAGTTCAGGTTCATTGATTTTATTGCTTGCTATTTCCAAACCAATAGCAATTGGTTTGAGATTGACAACACATATAGGCCTGTAGTGCAGTCAGTGTCTCTATGGAGCGATGAAACGGCTCCTTTTTATCTTCCGCAAAGTCAGAGCCGTCCTGCCTCTGACTGGCAGTCATAGAAAGCTCTTTGTTTTATGTAAATGGTGATTGATGACATGTCTGGCACAACCTGCAGTTTTTGACAAAAAGTATTGATGGCTGCTCTCAGTAAAGTGTTAGTCCAGGTGACAGAGCAATCCATTTTAAGATGAATGAGAGAGTGATAGAATGAGAGAGGGAGAGGCAGAGAGAGAGAGAGAGAGAGAGAGGGAGAGAGAGACTGAAACAGGAAAGTCATCAGCACTTTCAGGAGCGAGTTACACATTTGTAACTCTAGTTCCATGATCGATATACACACACTGCTAACCCGCTTTTAGGTAATGTGGGTCATGCGACAATTTGAGCACCAGTACTAAACGCCACAGTGCTGTACAAGAACGAAAAGCACTGAGCTTTGCATCTTGTAGTTGGACAGTATCATTTCCTGCAGTTCCCTGAGGACACAATCCTTTTTTGCTTTCTAACAGTGGGACTCTGAAAGTCCATGTGTTCATCACATCTGTCCTCATTCAGTGTGACACCTACTGTGGGAGATCAGAGAAAAAGTTGACCTGCCACTGATTTAAATAGTAAATGGGATGTACGTAAGAAACTAATTAGGTAAAAAAATAAAATAATAATAATAAAGTCCTTGTGACCACTAGTATTGCAATAAAAACTGCATTGTGTGAATAAAATACGTTGTCATAAAAAGTGTGTGAGGATTAGGGCTGCAACTAACAACTATTTTGATAATCGATTAATCTGTCGATTATTTCTACGATTAATCGATGAAACGGATAAAAACTTACAAAAAAATGTTTTCCCAAGTTTTTATTCAAAAAACACACAAATATAAGCTATACAACATGTTAAGATATGTTTAATTTGCCCCGAAACATTATTGTTAGGTTACTTGGAATTTACCTGAGCTGTTATAAATAATAATAAATTATAAAAATGTAATTCAAAAACTGTGTAAACTGTTATACATAATAATAACCAATAATAAATTAAGTGTTAACAGGCTTTGCTACATAGCTTTAACAACCGGCCATGCCAGGCCAGGCTATGAAGGTAGATTGTTTCTGCAGTGACACTTTCTCGCGCACTGTCTTTCTCTTTCTAAACGAACTTTCAATTCAATCAATTTTATTTATATAGTGTGACGGCCCCAGTGAGGCACCTGGATGCCGTGTGTGTGTGGGTGTGTTCTCGTTCACAGGTATCTGAGGGCGGAGCTGTTGAGGACTGATGCAGCGCACCTGCACGAGTGGAGTGAGGAGTATTTCAGGAGTGGAGAGATTGGAAGGAAGGGTTCTCGTACTGGTCTCATCTTGGTTTCATCTCGTTGTCTGATCTCGTGGGCTCATCTTGCTGTCTTGTCGTTCGCTTGCTCGCTGGCTCACTTTTGGACTCACGTACCTGCTGTCTTCCGCCAGGCTCACATACCCTTGGGGAACTCTTCGGATATGCGTTATGGAGCTGTGGGAGGACCACAGCTGATCCGTTGCTTTGTTGGACTTTGTTTGTTAACGATATTCCTTTTGTATAGGGGACTTGTGCAATAAATGGTGATTTAATAAGAACTGTCGTGTGATCTCCCCCTCCTTGTCATCGACTGTGGAGCCAGGTCGTGACAAATGGGGGCTCGTCCTGGATCTTGGTCAAAGAGAGGTGGTTTTGATCAGATCCTGCTACTTTCATGGTAGGAGTGGTGTACTACAGGCACGGTTTTGATATTGAGGTGTCTGCTGCTGTGTGTGAAACATGCTAATTATTGGGGTCCATGATTAACTTTGGGGGTGTTGCATTATGATGGTGGAAATTTTCTCCGGTAGGCTGAAGAAACGTTTCTCTTTTGAGATCTGTTTGGGTTTGTGTGTAGTGTTGCGGTGAAAACGGTTAGAGCAGTAGTCTCGGGAGCGCAACCACAGAAACGTGAGGCTGCTGGTAGCAGTGGTCTAATCGGTTCTGGTGGGTTTAAGTGCATGAATACCCACTGTGAGTACCCGCATGAAGACTAGGAGAGACTAGATAAGTTTTGGGGAATAGTTAGTGGGAACATTTCTGAATCAAGTGCACCTTCTTGGTTGTGTTGGTATGGCGTTGGGGGAAAAAAAATTCAGAGTCCATCTGAGCACTTGCTAAATAGTTATACGAAGGAGCAACTGTTGAAGTTGGTTGACCATTACAAAGTAGATGTGGGAGACCAGCGATTAAAGAAGGAAATTAAGTCTACTTTAAGAGCTACTTTGGTTGAGAGTGGTGTTTTGCCACCAGCAGTACGAAGTCCACCTGAATGTTCTCAGGCAGAGAATTTGACTTTTGCGCAACAGAAAGAGTTGTTGTTGTTACAATTGGAGAGAGACAAATTGAGTTTTGAACGGGAGCGTTTACAGCATTCTTTGGAAAGAGAAAAATTGGGCTTGCAACAGTTCCAGTTGGAATTAATGAGAGCTGGTGAACTGGTGAAAACTGGTGATGATGATGCGAGTATGGTTGTTGGTGGTGTGGCATCTCATTTTGACATTGGAAGTAATTTGCGGTTGCTACCAAAATTTGATGGAGATCCACCATGTGTGACATGTTTTTCATCCTTTTCGAATGTCTTGCAGAAACCAGAGGGTGGTCTGAGGTTGATCGTATAATTCTACTTCAGTTGGTTTTGACGGGAAAAGCTCAAGAAGCGTTTTCGGCTCTGGGAGTGGGTGAGTGTCAAAGTTACTCTGCTGTGAAGAAAGAGGTGTTGACGGCCTACGAGTTGATTCCTGAGGCTTATCAGCAGCGTTTGTCGAGGAAATCTGTGCACCAGACAAAAGGAGTTTGTGAGATTTGACTAAGCACTTTACCAGACCCTTTCACGTCTGTCACATGTGCTCAGGGTGAACCTGCTCTCATCTGTGAAAAGCACAGTGCGCCAGTGGCGGATCTGCCAATTCTGGTGATCTATGGCAAATGCCCATCGAGCAGTGAGCACAGGGCCCAACAGAGGACGTCGCGCCCTAAGGCCACCCTCATGAACTCTTTTTCTGATTGTTTGGTCAGAGACATTCACACCAGTGGCCTGCAGGAGGTCATTTTGTAGGCCTCTGGCAGTGCTCATCCTGTTACTCCTTGCACAAAGGAACAGATACCGGTCCTGCTGCTGGCTTAAGGACCTTCTACGGCCCTGTCCACTGGAATTGCCTCCATACTCTTGAGACTGTGCTTGGAGACACAGCAAACCTTCTGGCAATGGCACGTATTGATGTGCCATCCTGGAAGAGTTGGACTGCCTGTGCAACCTCTGTAGGGTCCAGGTATCACCTCACACTGACCACAGCCAAATGCAAAACTATTGAAAAACAGTCAGAAAAGATGAGGAGGGAAATAATGTCAGTGGCCTCCACCTGTAAAACCATTCCTGTTTTTTGGGTCATCTCTTTGTTGCCCCTCTAGTTGAAACTGATTA
>JAVQJD010079341.1:0-69400 GCA_036023655.1 Nannoperca australis
CGAGGATGAAAATGAGAGAAAGTGGAGTTGATTGAAGCAGAAATGGGGAGATTCAAATAGAGAAAGATGAGGAAGAGGAAGAGGGGAATGGGACAGAAAGACATGAAAGGAAAGACCAAAGGGAAAGAGGTGGAGAGGAAACAGGAAATAAAATATGTAAATATATAATTTAAGTAAAGGAGCACAAACACTATTTTGTATCAACATGCTAAATAATGTAGCTAAAGCTAGTTAGCTCTGTTCAAGGACTCTGAGTAAACCTGTGACTGGATGTGTAGTACACGACCACACTATATATATATATATATATATACTGCATCAATTCCACACAACTGTTTGCTTGTTTCTTCCAAAGATGAAACCTTTCAGGAAAACGTGAAATTAAACACAAAAAACATTCACGTAGAGGTCGAACGTGTTGCTCTTTGAAGTTGATGAGAACTTGTATCTTCAGAATGCCACAGAGCAACATTATTGTCCCATTTTAGTTGAATGCAACTCCAATATATCGATCTGTTTTAACTCCTGAGTAAAGTATCTGACTCTTTAGCTGCTAGATGTTCCTCTAGACTTTTCTAGTCTCTAACTGTCTGGCTGCTGCCACTGAGATGTGCACGTTTCCACTCAAGTGAGCCAGCAAGCTTCTGTTGTAAATGCAGCGTTCAAATTGTCTCCGAAAGCTGAGAGTCTCACTGTTCAGTCAGAGTTTAAAGCTCGTCTCTATCAAAGTGATTTAATGTTTTGTAGAACATGTCTAACTCGGCTCTAAAGGGTTAAATTAACTAGATTTCAAACTAATCTGTCCAATCATTCACGTTTAAAGTTTAAAGTTATCTTCACTTGTTAAAGTGAGAATGTGAAAATATTCGATGTTGGTCTTTTCCCAACATTTCTTTACAAAATGAAACCTGAATGTGCCTCCCACAGCAGCCCGACGTGACCTGTCGCTGCAGAGGTAACATCAGGGTCGTCGAGTCCACCTCCCCTAAGTGACGTGCAGAACTCATGCATTATCCAGACACAATTACACAACAACCATAATGTGCTTGTTTACCTTGTTGTGTTGAACACTGCTCGCTGCTTTAATTGATGACCTTTAGCTCTTCGCTTCTGCTCGGCTTGATTCAGTCACATTTTAAAAAGGCAGGTATTAAACACCTCTATTAGTTTACAGGAACAATTCATTAGGCGGATGTGACACTGGGGACCCCGGCAGGAAAACATACCCCGACCACCCACAACAATTAATGACCCGGAATCAGCTGATGCCTCGCCGCACGGAGACAGGAAGCCCTATTCCAATAACAAGCGTTCATTAGCAGATCACAAATAACATAAACCCATCCAAACCAGCAACATTTTACTGGGAGGTTTTCTTTGTTCATCCGCTGGCTTCACAGCCGCTCTCCCACCGGAGCAGTTGGAAAGTGTGTAAAAGAGGTTTTCTTTCTGAGAGGGAATTGTCATAAAAACTAATATTCCCCAAGTGGAGGTGACCTTTGAGAAATTGAGTTTGAGTAGTAAAAACCCAATACTCCGCAAATGGAACTGACCTCTCGTATGTGAGGGGGGGAATGAAATAAAACTGGCTGCAGAAAAGTGATGACAAACTGGATTTGTGTACATTTTGCCTCCAGTCTGAGCTTTTTCCTACACTGTCACTTTATTTCTCTCTGTATTCACTTCACCAGGCCTCCTCTTCACTCCCTTCCTTCTTCATCTCCTCTTCTGTCTCCTTTCCTAGCCACTACTTGTCCCTCCTCAGCTCTCCTCCCTTCCTTTCATCATCAGCCTGTCTCCCATTGTCCTTGCATCACCCAGCTGATCCTTCCTCCCTGTCTTCGCTCCTTTCTCTCCTCTACATGAGCACATCTGTTAGTATCATATCCTCTGACAAGTGACACAGATATTCCTTGTAACGTGGCTTATGTAACTTTTGTAAAATATTTGTAAAAACAGCATTCAAATGTCCCATACCCAACGTTTTGTTTGACATTGGAAGCTGCTGTTCACATCCTCCTTTTCACCCCACCGGTTTAGCATGGTCCTCCTATAACACTGTCGGACAAGTCGATCAAAATCGATGCAGCAGAACCAGAGAAATCGTATTTTATTATTACATTTTATTTGTGAAATGAAAAAACAAGTGCTAGATTTATAAAAGTATTGTTTTGGTGCTGGTTCCACTGTATTTGCATCCAAAACATTTCAAATGATCCCCAGCCCTGCTTCTTCCCTGCTCTATTCTGTTTATCCCCTCTTCTCTCACCTTCTTCTCCTCTTCTTCGCCCTCCCCCTTTCCTATTCGCTCACTTCTATCTTCTTGCCACCCATTTCTTATCCTCTTGCCTCCTCAGCTCTCCTCTCTCTACTTGCCCGTCCTTCCAAAGCAGAGTGCTTGTGGGGGGTGTTTATAGGGCTGATAAGTGGCAGATGACGATCGCTTGGCGGGGACGGAGATAAGGCTGCCAAAGCTGGGGACTCCATCTATCAAACCCCCCACAGCCGAGCCGAGCGTCACCCAGCCGAGGAGCAATGGAGTGAGAGAGGAGGCGGGACCTGAAAAAGGTAACAACTCTCCATCTTCTGACAGAGGAGGAACTCCCTGACAGGCCGGCCGACATGCACTGGATAGTTTCTGTAAATAAAGTATTTACTGCATCCAGGCGATTCAGGACAGGTACGACTTCAGGTGACTTCATTAAGTGTTATTTTAAATGTTTTCTGTTAAAACGTTACATTAGAAATGGAGTCACTTCTTTTCCTGAGCCTAAGTAATCCCTGATCTGACTTGTGGTGTTTTCTGTTGACCTGGGTGAATCTCCCATTTAAAAATCAACAAATACAGCATGAATGGGAATGATTATCTAAAAATAGAATTTGAGTGGGTGTCCGGTTAAACAACATCAAAAACTATCTACTGAGTGAGCACAAGTATCAAAACTATATTGTATTATGTTGAGTTCCTACTGGACACGTGCATGGGCAACTCTAGTAGAAGTCAAACCCTTCAAGGATTCAAGGTTTTTACTATCAAATCGTTGGTGCTTTCATGCTGAGTATAAGGAACAGCAGCAGATTCACATCAGTTCAAATGGATTCCAGAGCTTACAAATTGTGTCAATCCCATTTAAGTATTGGGTTATTATAATCTGGCTAAATATGCTACAGGATATCCAAAAATATAGTTGGTCATCCAGTCATTTTTGGAATAGCTTGATGAAATGGTCCACTGGCAAAAATGCATCCAACTACTGAATGTTTGGAGCATACTGACCGAGCAGCCACCTTTTCAGTCTTCAGCGGGTGTTTAATTTTGCATGTAGTATCACTTAAACCCTTTGCCCAGGAAGCTGCAAAGGACTACAGACAGTGTTAAGAAGTAATCAAACAAGTTAGGCCCTGAGGAAATGTAGCAGGACACAATTCAGTTCAGTTTTAATAATACAGCTCCATGCCATAACAAAGTTATCTCACAGTTTCCTATGTACAATCAATAGGTCAATAGGAAAGTGCGCGCTGACTGCCACAGGGAATGGTGAGACAGCCCTGCATCACACAGACAGCCCTTCAGAAACCATTAACACTTCTCTCTTTGACGTGACCAGCTCTGATCTGCACGCATCGAGTGGGAAGCAACATGTGCGTGTGATTGGCTGTGATAATTACAGGTCCTTATGTACATGTGACATGTTCATGCCGTTGTTTTTCAGCTGCAGCAGGCTGCTGTTTTCAGAAAAAAAGCCCTGAGAAGCCACCAAACGGCAGACGGACACAGTTAGAGTCTCGCTGGTGGACATAGTGGAGCCTTCAGCAGCTAAAGATCCAGATATTTCCCTCAGGAGTTGGTAAAACTAAAAACAGAGCTCAAAGAAAAGAAAATTGGACAGAGCCGGGCTAGCTGTTGCTTCCAGTCTTTATGCTAAGCTAGGCTATTCACAGCATAAAGCTGTAGCTCCATATTAATGCACGGACAGGATATTGATATTAATCTTCCCATATAACTCTTAGAAACAAAGCGAATAAGCTTTTCCAAAAAATGTTGAACTGTTTCTTTAATGACCTCCAGCTTCTTTCATTTACACATTTTTGCAGGAGCTACTTTTTTCCACATTGATAATACAAAGAAGATTCTTGTTGCTTCTTGCAACATAAACACTATTTTATCATTAAAAACAGGAAACATGTTAATTTAACGGTGTTGTACATACAGCCTGTTGAAAGTTCTGTTATTTCATTAATTAGAAATACGTCAGGAGAGTTATGCTACAGCACACTGCATTAAAACTCAAATGTATGAAAAAGTGATTGTGCGGTGGCTCGGTGGCCGTCCTGCTGTCAGAGGTGATATCGCAGAGTAAGAGCAAGAAGAAAAAGCACCAGGAGAAGAAGAAGAGAGGCCCCACTTACTCCTCCTGACAGAGAAATTGACATGGAAAGCCAACACTTAACGCCTCCCTCCTCCATCACTCTCCCTCCATCCCTCTCCCTCTCCTGCCTCCCTCGCCCTCTCCTTCTGATGGATGACCTTTACAGTAGATATGACTCATCTTCGCGGCTGACTGGGCGAGAGAGCACGTTAGAGAGGGAGAGAGCCGACGGCCGGGCAGCCGCTTGCTTTCCCTCGCTGTCTGATCGCCAGGTGCTGCAGCATGGGCTGCTGCAGACAGTACAACGTTACAGAGTGGGAACAGGGCAGGTTGACATGGTAGGATCTAATTAGCTGAAGCTGCTCAGGAGCTGCCATGTGTGAATCTTTGGGTACCTTTGCATTGGATCTACCATGTGTCTTTGGTACATGATGAAATCTCTTTCCTTTCCCACAATGCATGTCATGTACGACACATTTACATCTCTTTGAAAGCTGATAATCTATATGTTCAACTTTATTTCTTTGCGCTTAAGCTCCAATTCAAAGATTATCAACTGTGTTGCCAAAGCCATCTCTGGCGATGTGCATGGTTGGATCATTTCATCTTGGCTGTATTTGCATCTGGATTTTGAGCTGCATTCAGATTCCTCTATAAAGCACGTGAGTGCCAAGTGTAGAGGGGTGTCATGTGACCATCAGATCAAGAAACAAAAAACATGCACTGTGTCCTGGAGCGACAACTGAGAGCACAAACCTCAACAGCTGAGCCAAGACACAATGTCTGGCATGTTGAAGTTGGACCTAGCTCAACCTCCAGTGTAAACTTCTCAGACCGTGCCGGAGACATCCTTCATGTCTTCATCCTGCTTCTATCCAGCATTTCAGATCTTTTCTCTTATGTGTCCATGAAGGTGTGTCCTTCAGAGGACCTGAAGGTCCGACTGAAGCTGCCCCTCATCTTCCCCTCACAGAGACTAAAACTTTCAGATCAAATCCATCAACAGGATGCTGCCTTTAAACAGCCGACCAACTCTAAATACCAATGGCTTCGTAGAATTTCATGAAACCTTTGTTTAAAGCTAACAAACAGTAACGGTGCGGCATGTTAATAGGAACTAAATCCACGTTTTACTTGTAACGTGCTGTGGTTGATCACAAATCTTTGTGGTCATTCTTAATTTGTCCAGATCATGTTTTGTATTTTCCATTGAGGGTTGAACACAAACACTTAGTAAATACAACCCAGGACGAATGCTCCATTATCTAAATCCAGGCATGAATATACAGTCTGTAACGTTTCGAAACAGACAACCCAACAATCATTTCCACTTTAAGCAGCGATTGTTCTCTCATCTCTCTCAAGCTCTCCTTTATTATTCTTTACACAACGTCTGTCACTTCTTGTGTGCAGCTGAGTGCAACAACGTAAATGCCTTCAAGAAGCGGTCGCAGCATTATCTTCATTTCAGACAGACAACTCATGTTTGAAATGTTTATTATCGCAACAGAAGCTAGTTTGAGCTTGGCGTCCAGGCTCCCACCTCGTCACTCCCAGCAGATATGTTGACATAGAGATATTGGGGAGTGATGAGCAAATATTTTAAATCCCCACAGACGAATACCTGCAGGCGGATGCTGAGAGAACAGGCATCGATAGTGATGCAGGGCAGCATTAACAGGCACAGGGAGAGATGGGAAGTTTTCAGTTTAATTTGGGAGGGTGTGTTTGGTAGGTGGGCGTGGAGAGGGAGGTATGTCTCGAGTGCCTGGACGAGCTTGCAGGCATTGCTCCATTTAAACAATTAATGAACACAGAGATGCAACAGACATCAGAGAGGCAGAGGGATGCAGCTGGGAGGAGCCTCTCACCTCGTCTTTGTTTGCAGATATTTGGAAGAGTTTTGACTTTAGCAGTGGTCCATGATCTGGTTTGTGTGAAGCATACTAAGCATCTCTTACAGAGATTACAATTCTTCTTGGGAATAAAGGAGCCAGAGCAGTAAACAAAGCTGTGCTACAATGTGATTTTAGCACATGTATGTGATGAGATGTGAAGCCTTTGATATTGTGCCACTGTTTGGACTAATGTCACTGTTGGTGATCTGGCTCAGATGCTAATTGAAACCCTTTCAAAAGGAAATCATGAAGAACAAGATATTTCTGTGGCAACATTTGCCAGTGAAAGTAGATTATACCCACCTGAGTATAATCACAGCTCTAAAAGTCTGACTGGCTTTTCCAGTTTGCCAATCTCACCTTTTAAATGCTCACACGCACGCCATCATGTGTGTGTGTGTGTGTTTATCTCCATGCAGCCCGCTGGCTTTGCGCTGCAGCCAAGGCCAGACGGATCGGCAGTCGGGCAGCGGGGGTTCTCAGGGGGGAATCGAGCAGGCTTCTCCTTCGCCGAAAATCCACTTAGAGGAAATATCTTCCATTATCACTGGAGGGAGGACAAGCAGTCCAAACGCTGGAGGAGAAAACCTTGAGCTTTCAATCGTTTTGGCCGCCTCCTCACTTCGCCTGTGCAACAATCTATCTGTAAGACGCTCAAGGTTGATCGTCTTGTTCACATTGTGGCTGCTTCTCCTGGATCTGTATCGACTGGAAGCCGTCAGAATAAAGTGTCGCTTCTGAGCAGCAAATATTGACAAAACATGCAGCACAACTGACCCTGGCATGAGAACAAATACAAGAAACCTGAAAGGGAGCAGTTTCAATGAAGTTATTATAAAGGAATAAAGCACTTTTACATCCTTTTTTGATTTGATGTTGACTCATGCACTGTATCTCAAGATGCCACACGCAGCTGCATTGTAAACTCAAAGCATTTACATACCTGTTATTACTTCAGTATTAGAAAATGATTCTAGATCAAACTTTACACAGTGAAACACAATCGTGCCGAGTTCTGGACAAAGACAACAAACGAAAATACCAGACCTCCCAAAAACCGTGCAAGTGTACTCTGACTTAGGATTTTAGTTTAGTTTTTTGGCCCATGGTCGAACTTTCCACCATATTTCTTTATGAGTCATTTATGAGACATCGTGCAAACTAACAGACAAACAAAAGGGCACCCTGGAGAGTTTCTGACCTCTAGATATGAGGCAGTTTCTGAGTGAAGCCCGGTTTAGTTTGTATTCCTGCCTGCCAGAGGTCTCACACTGTTCCAGTGAGCTAGCTGCCTTTAGCTTCTCTGCTGCTCAAATGTGCAACAGATTACGAGGAGAGCTAACACATGAAACAATGCTGACAATGCTTTCAAATCCAAGCTAAAGACCTTCCTTCATTCTCTTTTAAATCTAAAAGAGTTTGTTTTATTGGTTTTATTCTGTGTGTATTATTTATCATTTCTTTCTTGTGTCAATATATGCAACAATGTGCCGGCAAAGGCAGCAAAGAAGAAGACTGCTAGCTAATAAACATGGTGTAAAACAATGCCGGATTTAAAATACTTTAAAAAACAGCTTTGTAAATGTTTTCTGAGGACGTAAATGCATGCTCAATGATACACACAATGCATTTTGGTGAGTAGCATTGTAAACTTTTGTTATTTACAACAAAGAAATCCACGGGGAATCTTTAACTTCCTTGATGGAGGTCACAATAATCTCACAACATTCAGTTTTTTCTTTTTTCACTTGCTTCAACACGCATCCTGCTTCAAGACCAAATACGAGAATGAATAATTGACACGTTATTGACGTTACTCAGTCTAAGTTACATCCTGAGAGGAAAACAAAACAGATACGGATCAAAACGTCTGTCAGGAAGCACTTTCATTTAAAGTGACACCCGCCTGGTCGAGCGTGAAGGCATCTTTACAGCAGAAGCCCAGAGAGAAAGACAGAAAGGCCTGACCTCAAACAAGCTGAAACCCCGGCACGACTAAATGCACAGAGCACGTTCAGGATGTATTAACGCTCACTTCACTTGGCTTGACATAGTTATCCAATGAGCGAAAGGGCTGTAGATCCATATCAGGATGCATTTATGGAGCGAACAGGTGAAAACACTGGAGACAATAGCACCTTTAAGTAAGGTATGTAGCTGTTGTTCTACATTTCCACACACCGAGACAAACATTTTATTTAGCCGAAAGTTAAATCTTCACACCTGGTGAAGGTGTTCTTTTATGAACCTGACAACATTGTGTTTTTTGCATTGACACGAGTCAACATCATATTAAATGATGGTTAACTGATAAAAAAGAGTGTCTGGTTTCGTGGTTGGTTATTAAGAACTAAAAGCAAAACACAGCTAATGGAAGCTCATAGTTCAGTCACATCAGCCTGACAACAGATATTTCTTTGACCCTCTGAGTAAATATGTGCAAGAGCAAAAAGTCAGAAGAAAGGAATGAATCTGGTCACTTTTCCTGTCTGTAAACACGTCCCCCGCCTGCAGCCCGCCTCTCACTGCGATGGCCACATCAGACAAACTGGACGCATCCTGGTATCAACACAGCCTGGGGGCCCTGTGGCCTGATGGGTAAAGCCACGATAAGAGAGCCTTTCACATCACGACGTTATCCTTGCAGAACAAGCCATCTTGTCCCACGGCTCCTAATTACAATCCAGGCGGGGGGAAAAATCTGGTAAAGTGATAAATATGACAAAGTGACAGCGGCGCCTGAAACTGACAAGCGACCGTAGCTTTATCGCTTCACGTGCATCCGGGTGGAGGAAATGTCTTCCCTACAAATATTACTGTACTTCTACTACTACTAATAGTTAAAGTAAAAATATAATAAATAATAATAATAAAATAACAAACTCTTGCTGGCTGAGCTCAGCTTTGGAGACATGCCAGATGAGGGAGGGAGGTGGTGGGAGGGGCACTGAGCACCGGCGGCCCCCCTCAGGAGCACCAGCAATACAGTCTGGATTGGAAATAAAGGGCAGCCTCCGGCATTATAAAAAAAAAGATGCCAAAGCCTGGGCCACGCTTGCACACAGTGACCGGTGGGTAAACTGGCATTAGGCTGCCAGCGCCCACTCAGAAGCTACATCTGCAGGACAGATTCAAAGGATAAGAGATATTACTCCTCCCTGGAGCCTACAGTGTATCCAAGGCTGCAGGGCCAAGCAATTTCTCAAGTATTGAGGATCAACAACAGGTACGGGGGCATGAAGGAGTTCACCATCATTAATGTCTTTTCTATGTTGAAGCAAGATAGTCAGGCAGGTGGAGGCTGTGAGGAGTTTACACTACACACACGGATTTAAAAACAGATACTGGTGGTGCACGCTTTATTCCTGGAAGCAGTTTGATGATTGGTGGTGTATTTTCTCTACTTACTTAGTGATACTTCCAAAATATATGTATTATTATTTTATGCATAAGACTTGGTCGAAACCAAATCATTGAAAAGAGTCCAAGATGTTTCAAATAGTTTTATCCTGAGTTAATCCACAGTCAAAGAACACAGTGCATGTTGTTAGCTAGCTACAGCTCATGTCTGTGCTGTCCACACAGGGACGGAAAACGTCAACTGCAAAGATTCACACATAAACTCTCCGCACTTGTTTTAAACACACCTTAAAGGGTAATTCTGCATCATGGCTGCAACGTAACCCTTGTGGGCAGTCGTGTCCATCAAAGTACGGCCACTTGTTTTGCGGCCGACAGGCTCAGACTGTTATTCTAAGTGTACGACAACTTTACGGAAAGAAGATCTTTCTGTTAAAGAGGAAGGTCCATTCTACTTCCTTCCTCTTGTGAAACTTTTCCTTAAACAAGACTTTCTGTTTCTGGTTAAACAAAAAGGATGTTACTCTCTAACAAAGTGGTCTGTCTCTGCAGAGATGCTTTCCATGATGTTTATGGAATATGATGTTTCAGGGTTACGCTGCAGCCGTCGCAGCTTGTTTCCAGGATGCTGACTGAGGTGATCTACTGGAGCAGTTCCCAAACTTCTTGTACCTTACAGTCGTTTTGACCCCAAAATATGTAAAACAAAATAGTGCCCAGGTTTAAAAATACCAGAATTACCCTATAAAGCATTTAACTGTCAGGTTTTGGAGTAATAGCTTCCTAATAGAAGCTATTCAGCCGTCATACAGAAGGAAATCAAGCTTCTACACCCACAGCAGCCGAAAATACCAGCACGCTCTGCAGCTACACGTCAGCTTGTAGTTTGTGTTTGAGCAAGAATCACAAAGTCTTGAACTCCTGAGTTCACTTAGCTAACTATATTTTTATCCTCACACAATCACCTGTGATTGAGAGCTCTTTGGGGGTCGGGGAAAGGCATTCTGGGAGATGCAAGACAACATTAACTGATGCAGAAACAAATGAGGAAAGTAAAGATCAAAACTTCACAAAAAAACTCCTGGTGTGCACTGAAGATCAAAACAGTGGAAGTGAAGGTGTTCTGTGGATTCACGTTTGGTTATTGAAAAATATTTTATGTTAAATTTTGTAAGTCAAAAGATTAGAGGACTTCACCTTGGTTCTCTGGCAGGGCCCCAATCATTACTGAATGAAAGACACTGAGATCCAAGCATCAAAAGAATCCTCTTAAATCTTCATCAATTCACTAGAATATTATTTAGACACACACATTGATTTGTAATGGTATCTGTAGTTGTATGTCTTTTTACTGTCTAACCTGAGCGATGTTGCCTTTACTGTTTCTCTGATGTCTCTGAGGTTTGACCTTCTTAACTGTGAGTGCATATTTTTTCAGATTGCATCTTTAACTTGTTGCACTCAGAGAACAAAGTGCAAAGTCAAGCAGGCGAGACAACCGAAGCACAATCACTGCAGCCGCAATTTCCCCTATAATTATGATTGGTACAATGTATTTTCTCTAAGTGTCTAGACATTTAGGAGACAAATGCAGCTTCTCTTTGTATGTGTGTTGCTCCTCTTTTATTTATTTATTTTGGTCTCAAACAACAAATCTACAACAACAAAACAGTTTAAAAGAACTGGAAACAAAATTCAGGTAAACGGGTTGAAACACATTGAATGTACGACATATGACGGATTCTGGTCTTCTTGATTTTCATATTACAGATAAGGAGGACACAACTGAGCCGGGGTGGACATAATAACAGGAACACCTGTTTCTGTGACAGTAACTTCTGTGATTCAGTCCATCGCCAACAGATCTGTACAACGTTTTTTACAACTCAGCAAGGCTTAAGTTAAGAATTTGAACCTTCATTGTGGCACGTATTTCTGTGATCGTTCAATAATCATTACTGTCTAATCACATCACACTCCTAAATAACCGCCTCAACATTCATGCCAACCATCTTGAATGTAAAGGTGTTTATCTCTCTCTCTCTCTCTCTCTCTCCTCTGCTGCTTGTTTCAGAGCCGACTGTTGTTTGATTCCTGAGAAGCTTCTGGTTTCAATCTGCCCTTCGGCGAGAAAGTCCTCTTATGAGATCTGACATCGAGCTGTGTGCATGAATGCTGCTCCGCCACACACACACACACACACACTAGCATGTCACAGCTAGATAGACAATGCAAACATTAACAGCAGCACGCACATAGATACACAAACAGTAGTGAACACAATCTGACATGATTTTATATGAAGACTGTTGTTATAGGCAGTAGCGGCATTGTGATCATTTTTACAGCATAATGGATGTGATATTTTGATGTTCTGAGTGAAATATTTTATTTCCTCCATTCATTTGTAAGCTCTTAAAATCTAATAAAAACTTGGTGTGCACAAAGTTTCCGATCAGGTACGGCGTTGGGCTCCTTGTGAAAACAGATTCATCGTTTTGAAAGTCGCAGTTTGATGAAAACTGTTAGTGAAGGTGAGTAAAGGATGAACTGCAAAGCCACACTGTAAGCAGGCAGCCTGAGGCTGCATCGAGATCTTACCGTACTTGCTTTAATTGTGCACATACGCAGTTTTCTCATGCAATGAGGAATAACAGACACCTCGCTCACTTTCATGCACTCTCTTTCATTTTTACCTCTAAATAAAGTGCTTTATATAATCTGCTATAATGCCGTACTGTTGCTTTGCTTACAAGCCGTCTGACTGTCTAATTGCTTGTGTCTCTTGTCCTACCACACCTTCTTTGAACGTGACCTTGTTCCCAGATCTTTGCAATGACTTTGGTGAGAACAACGCTATCACAACCGCAAGAAACAATGGCCAAAGATATCTGAATGAGTCCAAGTCATGAAAACCTTGAATTATCCTTTAATATCTTGTAAAGGATCAAATGTGGTGAAGGTGGATTATGAATATTACACATATACATCCATCATGTCTAATTTACACAATCATACACACCAAGATTTGTACATGATCCACTTGAGTTTTTCAACTTGTATTTGCCTCTTTTCTATGAATAAAAAATGATTTCTTTAAAAAGACACAAAGAAAACATGGAAAGTAAAACATCCACAGGTAGGCAGATCTGTCTGCTCGTCTTCCCGCATCTCAACCGTCTCATTTTCATTCAGATGGCTCTGAATGTCTTGTGATTGTCCTCTGGTGTGTGTGTGTGTGTGTGTGTGTGTGTGTGTGTGTGTGTGTGTGTGTAGGAGATACAGAGAGAGATCAGGCCTGAAAGTCGGACGCAGACCTGCAGCCCAAGGTGACCTCATTACCGACATTTGTTCCGCTTGTCACAGCAAATCACACACTGTGTCTGTCAAGATCCAGCAGCCTCCACGCACCCACGGCAGCCGGTAACCCGCCCGTCCCCGGGTTGGGGGGGCGCGGAGCTGATGCTTCCTGATCCGTGACCCTGGAGAAAATCAGCAATATCGCAAATTCACATTCGGACAAACTGTGGAAATCTGAGGGCCTCTGTCGGGCCGGACGAGGACGACGAAGGAAATGCAAACGTGACCCCGGCGGCTGACCTCATTTAACGGGTTTGATCTCAGGGTATTAAAGGGAAGTTTATGTAGCGTGTTGGCAGTTCCTCCCTGACCTCCTGACCTCTAAAACGTCTGCTGGGCAGAATATCGATGTAACCGGTGCAACAACTTGCAAACCTTTGTTGACACTGATATCAGGATGCTGTGGAAGTGTCAGCATTACGCCGTCTGCAACGAGGAAGATAACCTGATAACTACAACTGTAAGTGCATTCTTTACATTCACGTCATTTAGCTGACACATTTTAACCACAACTAGAGGCCTAAGCAAACTTGAAAAGAGCTGGTGGATATTTACTGTGGATCCTTTGCAACAAAACCTCATACAGGTCATTTATTGACCCATGACCCCAAATAAAACTACTTGGTCTGTTTGATAAGACTTCATCAAGAGTTCACTTGCAATTTGTCATACGTAATGTTGATTTAAGTATTTGAACAAGCGACTTGTGCTGCTGTGTTTCTGCCTCCTCTCACTAAAGGCGTTAAATATTCTGTAGATATGTATTTACTCCAAAAGAGGTCAAATGAGATGTTGCCCACCATGCCAGAAGAGCCCAATTGAGGGTTGTGGTGCCGACGGTCAGTGTGGTTCAGCAGTAAAGATGGACAGTGGAGTAAAAAAGGATTTGAAGAATGGTGATAAAGAAATGTGCAAAGTGGATTTTTACACATCTGCACATCTGAGGAGCAGCTGGATAAAACAGGATGTCAGCTCGGGGTGTCAGTTTGTCAAAGCTCCTTCATAAATATATATTATATACATAAATATTTAAAAAAATGTATATGACAACAGAATGTGTTTGATTCAAGCTAGTTATAGTTGCTGCTGCTGCAACGGAGGCAATGTCTCTGTGTGTGTGTGTGTGTGTGTGTTTCTGTTGGAGGCGGCTGGTGATGGCAGCAGCCAGTTAACCGGTGAACATATCTGCCTTGGCAGAGCCATTATGCAGGACTTGGTCTCATGCCAGCAGGCAGTGGAGCGAGAGAGGGAGTGTGTGTGTGTGTGTGTGTGTGTGTGTGTGTGTGTGTCAGGCAGCTCTCTCTTTCTCAGCAGCTGGTAGTCAGGGATGCGGTGGCCTGGCCACGCGTTTGGAGGAATGTTGCTTCGGTGACGGATCCAAATATCTGTCTCACCCAATCACACACACACACACACACACACACACACACACACACACACACACACCCACACACACACACACACACACTTCCTCCAGCTGATGCTAATGCTGTGCGGAGGCTGAGTTTCTACTAGTTTCTTCTACTTTAAATCTGTCTGCTGTCACAGATCACTGTGAGATTACATGTGAAGCTCTGGAGTAAAACTACCGAGGCTGCCAGTTAAAATCCCACCAAGACCCCAGACACTGTGGGGCCTCCACAGTGTCTGCAGACTGACCTGCTGCTTTACCTTCCCTCATCACTCTGCTCTTTTGTTTCCCCATCCCGACTCCCTTTAAAAATGACCACTTTGCATTTTCTGTGCATGTTAATCACCCTACGCTGATGATAAAATGAAAGAAAATTGACTCTCGTTAAGCCACGAAGCTTTTAACGTCCTATCTAACTTTCCATCAAGGTCTAACAAGCATGTAAGGAACTTTTCAGTCCAGACAAAATCAAGTTTCTGTTATCAGTTTTACGTTTTCATTAGCTCCCCTTGTATATAACTCACGTTGGATGGCAGGGACCTGAGGACGGCTGGCCATCTAACATGTCATTTAAAATATGCTGTCCAACAATGTGAGTCGAGGCCAGTGTGTTATATGACTGTTAAAGCTTTTATCAGAAGGGAGAGACTGAACTGGCTGACAGACTGAGTCTTGGCATTACTTGTTGTCGTTGAACAAGTAATGCCACCTTATATAATGAGTGCAGGCTAAAGGAGCAGTTACAGTGTTTGCCTTGTAAACATTGTGGCCCGGTCAGAGCAGTCAGTTCATATAGTACTCTGTAGATTTTAAATATTATAAACCATAAATTCATCTGGGTTACATTATATTTCCTCCAAACATTGTAAGTGAATGTAATCATAATCATAAACGTCATAATCTCTAACAGAAGTCCAACTGTAACCCTTTAAAACTACAGTTTCCTACACGGTCTGATAAGTCGTATGCTTCGTGTCCTGATTTTGCATCACGTTGCAGGTAACACACATATGAACCCACCAGCGTGATCTTGGCCTGACAGCTTCCACACATTCAAATCCTTCATCCTGTCAGAGTAATCCATACAAAATGAACTGAATCTCCAGCAAAGTAATGATTCTATTCAATATTCACGCCTAGAAACAAGGCGGCGGCCTATTAAAGCAAGCTTCAAACGAAGCCGCTTATCTTTTCAATTAGGCCGCAGGTTGAGAGCGAGCGATACTGCTCTCTGAGCTGATGTATATGTAATGTGGAACAGTATTGATTGTGGGGAGAAGGCGACGAGGGGGCCCATTCAAGGTGCTAGCTCCGTGAACTGTTATAATATCGGCGCTAATAAATAATATCAAAGGCAAAACCTGGCTAAAGGTGGATGAGATGAAATCTCTTTATAATGCAAAACCCAGAGGAGAAGAGAGGGGGGAGGAGGGGAGGCAGATATTTCTTTTAGCAGGCAGCCAGGGCGACAGGATATTGCACGGAGCATGCAGCTGAAGAAACAAATAACCCGTCTTTCATCAACTGCAAACAGAGAGACGGAGAGAAGAAAGATTCCTAATTATATTCTCTGGAGTTGCTGGTTTTTTCCGACTGTTTTGACACAGCTAATATGCTTTTCTGTGAACACCACCCCCCCACACCTACCCACACATGCACAAACAGCACCATCACCCTCCACCTTGCCAGGTTATCTAGGTCTAATAGGCAATATAAGAAGCTATTTACACTTCTAGGTGCTAATGCAACACTTTCCTCAATCTTATTACCTTCGCAGTGATTTTCTCACCTGTGTGTCGACAAGTGGAATTAGACAAAGTGTTTGGACAGCAATATTCCCGACATCAACCCCCCCCTCACCACCACCACCATCACCACCCTCCAGTTTCCAGGCAGGTTAGCACCCTGACCTTTGCAGGTTTATTACATTGTTGACTTTCCTGCAAAAGTATGTGGATGTTTTTCAATGAAATGTTCAGATTTTTCTTCATATCACTCTTTTTTCAGTGACAGTTTCTTTTTTTATGCTCTCGATGTCAGTTTTTCGGGTTCAACTCTCCGTCTCTGTTTTGGCGTAGAGAGGGGGGGTTTGAAGGGAGGGGCCACGAGTGTGTGATTGACGTATAATCTTGCTTTTGCAAACCAAAAAGGCTTTAAAGATGGGAACTATCACCCTTTAAACAGCATCAATATCTGGTTTAATTTTGTGCTAAGAGTGATTTTATTGGCGTGTCATTTCTTTTCAAATGATGCGACATCTCATTGTACAAAAAAAATCACTTCCGCTTCAGGTGTTTAATCAGTGTTGGTGAAGAATTACGTCGTGATACACAATTCATTCCTTCCCATCACTCTGACAGGCGAATGCAAGGCTCTCCATTTTCCTGACAGATCTGCACTTGCCCTTTCCAGCAGGGAAATTCTCTGCACATTAACATGAAACGAGCACAGTAATGTACACCATGGCTCATTCTTCAGCTCTGTGGCAAAACAGGTGCATCTACAGCAGATAAATGCCTCCAAATATAGTGAGAGGGCCATTTGGTTGCTGTTATATTTGGTTAATATTCATAGTTTTTCAGGAAGAGGACAGGAGGTCACTTTACATTACAGACATTTAGCTGATGCATTTGTCCAGTTTATGTGGATATATTACTCAGTGAAATGAGAGAGTGAGCCTCATCACTCACATGGTAACACTGCACACGTGTAGAACTTCCTTCACTGTTGGCAAACAACACATTTGGACTAATTTCTTCAAATGTGATTCATGTTTTTACTTTCCACACTATAACCTCACCTCAAACGTGTGTCTACAACCACAGCGGCGCAAACACAAGTTCCAAGTCTTGTATGGAGAGGGGGTATCATTTTATTACATATTACATTCATAATTAGGGGTGTGTTGCTCATCAGGCCACATCAGGCCTGGTCTGGTTGGTGGGTCACTGCAGGGCCTTTTCCTGGTTATCTGGCACATTTCTTCGATGTGTGTGTGAATGTCTAAACAGTAAGTTCTACGTTCTGATCCTGATTTTGAGACTGACAATGGACTCGTGTCCGACGATGGACATTTCTCCGGAGTTAATTGATGATGTTAATTGATTCCAGTTCCTATGTGTAAATCTGGCTAGCTGTATCTCTGTTTGATTAATACAGAATCGATTAGGCTCGCCAAGATATCCGATTACAAGTATATATTCTGTAATCCTGTTTCTGTTCATAGATTCATCAGATTGTGTAGTAGTTCTGTGTAACTGCCCTGTTGAAATGTGGCCCAGCCACACGGTCTGCGGGTCTTTGATGTGGGCAGTACTGGTCGGTTGTTAATATGATTGCTAGTGTGCCATTAGTGCTGAAATCGTTGCATTGTTAGTCAATAGATGAGCATCAGAGCGGAAATTGCTGTCACTGTTAAATCTAGTTAAACTGTGTGTAGTTATTGCTAACCTGATGTATCTGTATTCATTTCCACTGTGTTTCAGACACACCTGCCTCTAATTCATGCCATCATTGGGTCTGTGGTGCTGCTGTATTAAGGACAAATCAATGACTAAATGGTAAAAGCTCCATCCTGTCTCCTGTTCAGTGAGTTCTGACACACCAGTGTGAGTGCTCCTGTAATATTATTCCTCCAGTTAAAAGCACTATTGTTCACTGCTGTACTTTCTGTAATTGCTGTACTGCAAAGGGTGGGACAGAGTATACAGCACGTATAAGTTAAGTTAAAAATGTGGCAAACTAGTATTTATGTATTCTTGTTTTTTATTACCTTTGTAAGAGACCACATATTTTAGGTGAAACAGTTTGTTTTCACATTTCACCACAACGTTTTATCACATTAAGGCAGAAATAACTCAAACAGACCAAATGGATTGTCCCTGATTGAGCCACAGCCTCCTTTCCATTTTCGAGTATTAAAGGTGTATTTCCATTTGAAACAAGCTTCATGTCGTTATTAAGCTAAACTAGTCAAATGTCACAGAGGAAGACAAAGAAAAAGGGAATATTCCCCAGAAACAGGAACCTATCTCAGATCATATCACTACATAAACATAGACATGAGTCGTACTTATTTATGTACCTTTTGTGGGCACTTGTTGTCAGTTAAATGACTAAAGTCGCTGTGCATGGAAGTTCATAGCTCACTGTGCACGCAGCTTCTTCTTGCATTAAGCCTGAGACTCAGTTACAAAACACTATCTGATCACACCACACTGACTACACGCCCCAACCCTCTCTCACCTCTTCGCCACGACACACTCAGTCGGAAAGATCTCGTCAGCAGCGCTGCGGTTTGAAGTCCCACCGAATGCAAATTGAAAATTAAGGTGCACTTCCTTAATCTGCTGTTCTAATCCAGCTCCAAAAATGAGGTAGAAAGAAAGAAGAATCCGCAGGAAGGGGCGACATTAATTATACACAAAAAGAAGAACTACAAAAGAGGGACTGGTCTTTGAAGATGCTGAGCGCTAAATGTCACGCGCAGCCTTTGAAGCTCTCGACTGCCTTTGTCTCTCACTTCTCCTCTACATGAAACATGGTGCAGTAGACAGACACAGCCAGCAACGGTGAGGGACATTTCAACCTGGGGGTACACACCTTTAAAAAAGAAGAAAAGATACGATAGAAAAAGAAGGTGCGCTCCACTTGTGCAAAGGGCGAACTCGCTTTACGTTGACATGCATCCATCAGGGTGTTAAACGCTGCAGACAAACTCATTTTCAATCTCTGGTCCGAAATACTAAATCTACACAATCAGATGCACTGTTTAAATAAACAGTATTTATCTTGCAACACATTGATTATTCATACAAACAAGTGTAAGTCTTGCTCACAGAGGACTCATGTTATTGGAGGACATCCAGAGGTTTAAATATTTACAGACATCATTGAAGATGTTAATCCCATTCAAATCCGCTGTTCCTGTTATTGGGAAAGTAAATCTTTTCACTTTTGTAAATGACAGCAGTTATCACCACAAACAAAACTCTAATATTTCAGGTGTGTGATTTCTGTCTTCCTCAAAAAGAGATGCAGCGGTAGGATTTACAGGAGCTTTTACATTCACTCATTAGTTTTAGAGGTGCAGAGGTAAAAACTTTGACCTGCTTCACAGTCAATGAAACGTCAGTAGGATTCATCTTCTCTCTCATGAATAACTAAATGTAAGAGCAATTTATCCAGTACTTGTCAGGATGTGTCACTTGGCCCTAATTGGCCCAAAAGACCGTCCAATATTACAAACCCAAGTGTAGAGAAGTTTGGGTTAGTTTGGCTAAAAACATCTTGTTCCAGGGTTGAGTTACAATTTCATTATTGCCAGTGTTAAATAAACTACAGCATTTGTACCATAAACCCTCGACTAATGTCAATATTTTAAGGTTAGAAGGTCTTTTAAGGTGGAGTGATCCACTTAAGACGGTGGCAGGAAACTTAACATTTATTTATTATTACTGGAGGTTTAAGCACTGCATTCATTATTATTACATTATTTATTACCCGTGTGTAGGACTGTTTTCCAGCACAGTGGTCAGGGGAGGAATCGCTGTCATTTGAGGAGTTTGCAATAACAACATTTAAAGGATTCGGCTTGTGATGTGTTAGTCCATCTCTCAATACTTTCTGACTTCTCTTCCCTGTCTGTGGCCATATCAGGCTTTGGAAACCCAGACAAGTGCAGTTGGATCAACCCACTGTTGGTTGTGGTTTTCAGGGGATTTGTTGACAATACAGAACATCACAAGACTCATCTTTTTAAAAAAGGGCGATGTGAGCCCAGTATATCTGCCCTTTTATCCGTTTAAAGACGTCACATGCGACAGGTATTCCTGTAAAGGATAAATAGGATACTGAGTTTAACTTTAGTCCCAGGGGATTAGGACAGAAGGAGTAGGAGTACAATAAATAGACGTGTGCAGACATGCAGTGCTTTTTAAAGACAGCAGACAACAACAGGCAGGCAGAAACAAGAACACATCCCAGTTTTAGGGGAGGTTGAGTTGGCTTCATGAGGCCCCTTGGGGCTTCAGTTTGTCACTGGCACAGATTCTTCTCTCTTGGAAATCTGCGATAGATATCTCAAAATATAAAACAATAATTATCCTCATTGTAGTCTGAATTCTACTAAAGGTAAACGAGGACATGTGGTTACTAATTGGGTGATCTGACCCTTTAAAAAGGTCTTGGGATTCTATTTAAAGGAAAGGATTAGATTACTGCCAAAATGCCAAATGCTTCCACCCACCAGAAACAATTTGTACAAGAGAAATATGCAGAGCCTGAATAATCTGTTTAACACCCTTTCTGTGCTGACAATACTGCACAAGGCTGTTTATAGGAGGGAGAGATTTCTTATTTACAGGACAGACAGGATGTACATGCCCAAATTCAAACTGCGAATCAGCCTGTGACAGATTTGGTAAACGATCAGCTCAGTTCTTAAAATATTGATCTAATTCTCTCACATGAAAGCGTGATTCCAAATTCATCTCAAACCCATCCTCCATCCTCGCCCTGTTCTACTTTCCAGGGCAGGCAGAGAACTTCCTCATCCACCCTCTCTCTCTCTTTGTGAGGAAAAAGAAATCACGAGAAAAGGGAGAGAGAGGGAGGCTGAGAGGAGAGAGAGAAATCAGAGGGGGGGGGGCGCACTTGAGTGCAGTTGTAATCAAGGTCTGTGTGCTCAAGAGGGGGCCAATCAATCCAGCTGTCTGCCTCTACATCTCATCAGGCTTCTTGGAGACGGCTTTAAAATGAGTGGCCGGGTCCAGGCGGCGTCCTCGGGCCGCTGAGGGAGCGTGAGCAACAGGCGGCGTCCTCGGGCCGCTGAGGGAGCGTGAGCAACAGGCGGCGTCGGCCAGGAGTCTGTCATGACTGCAGCAGAGGACACGGCGGTCCTGGAAGTCTGAGCTGCAGCCAAACGACCAAGAACATGGGTCGCCTCCAGCCGTGTTTGTTGCCACAGAGATGGAGGGTGTACGGGTTAGCATTAGTGATGTCGTGGTGAAAACTCAGAGGGGCAAAGCGCAGCCTCAAGAAACTGTACAAATCCACTCATTTCAATGAAACTGGCACATTTAGCATCTTCGCTCGCGGAGTTCAACTTTGCTGACAAACACATTAGCGGCACTGACTGATGGCTGACCTTTGAGTGAACGGAGAGCCAGACCTTTCAAATAGAGGAAGCCATCATATTATCTGTGTCACACCATAGAACGTGCCGTTGTGAAGCGACATCAGTCAAACAAACATCACAACGGTAGCCACAACCAACGGTAGCCACAACCAGCGGTAGCCACAACCAGCGGTAGCCACAACCAACGGTAGCCACAACCAGCGGTAGCCACAACCAGCGGTAGCCACAACCAACGGTAGCCACAACCAACGGTAGCCACAACCAACGGTAGCCACAACCAACGGTAGCCACAACCAACGGTAGCCACAGCACGACCTGCATGATTGATACCAGAAGAAGAGCAGCCAGAATAATATACATCACACATCTTATAGCATCACCTAGTTTGCAAGGACTCGCAAACATATTTTGGCATGCAAATCAACTATTTTTGAAATATGTGTTCCTTGTCCTGGTGTAGAGGAGCTGAACATGTGGGCACAGTGAGAAACTTCTGAGAAATGCCTGGTTTTATCGCATTTATATGGAGTTTCATTTTATTTTTTATTGCTGTGAACCAAAAAATGTTGAAATGTTGGTCACACAAGAAGTGACACAATGGCCACACACACACACACACACACACACACACACATCTGTGGCTGTGGGTGTCAGCACCCATGCATCTGTCGTCTTCTATGTGAGCCCACACACCGACAGAGTCATGACACATATCTGAATGAGATGAACGCCTTCTTGTTAGAGAATGCCACTGTCCTATTACCCAACATGTCACCTCTCCAGAAAAGCTGCAGTTTTATCACATTCACTGCCTGGAATTGGCACATCCAGGCTCCTGTACTTTGACTACTGCTTCCGCCTGCATGGCGCGTCCAGTGAGTGCTGTGGGCATCAACTGGTGATCTCAACATGACAGAACGCTCCACAACACGGCTGTGGTGTTCACACAAAGGACTCTTTGGCAATAATTATATGGATTAGAAACATTCCAACAGGTACAGCATCAATTATTACATTTACTGAACCTCTAGACTGTTGTTGCACCAGTGTTTTCAAATCTCTGCACGTTTAACTACATTTAGCAGTAGGAGCAGGGGTACAGTGACAGTGAGACACCACTGATTACAAATCACTGCACACACACACATATATATATTATTATATTATAGATTCTAATTTAAAGTCACAGTATTTGCTGTAACAACTTTATCTCAATAGTATTTGTTTTCTTAAGAATATATCTCATTTGCACCAAAAGAACCTGAACAACATCAGATGAAAGTCTTTGTTTAAAAGTTTTAAAGGAGAGGACACCACTACATTACAATAGTGTTTTATAAAGGTTATAATAAAAGGAGACACGAGCTTCAGGTGAAGTTACCCTCCCTGTCAACACTAAGACAAAACCTCTTAATATTTGAATAACTGTACTTTCATGATCTCACCGGTGCCATGTGTCACATTCTGTGCAGCAAGGATGCTTAAAAAAACAGCAGGATGAAAATGTGATAATTAGTAGCAGCCATAAGACGGACATGGCCATTAAATCGGAGGATATTAAGAAAATGATGTGAGATGATTTTACTCCCATCCATCGCAGTTTAAAAAATGTATATTAAATTATTCAGTCTTGTGCTAACAGGTTTTGGGGAGGTCAAGGTCTGTTCTTCCGTTCAGCTGGGATTACAGAGTTAGTGGGATATAAATTATGGGTAATGCAGTAGGATTTAAATTAGATTATAAATAAAATATGAAGCCAAGAGGCACCTTGACACTGTCCCGTCATTTTGATTGTAAAAGATAGGACTATTATGAGCCTGTTCACATTTAAATGAAAGAGCTGTGTTGGTTCTAATGTGTGTGTATACATTCAGAACTGACAAACGACAAATCAGTGGAACGAGTTTAGCACTTCCAACTCTCACGTACAGGGTTCCCACGGCAGACATGTCGCAGCACAACCAGCGGAAGCCTTGTGCACTACAGCTCCGGAGCTGGAGGGGTGGGGGGGTGATGTAAAAGTGATGCAAGCACGATGCCAGCTTTGCTACAAGGTGGCCATCTGTGAGAGGCCTGCCAACCCCGCAGCAAACGTCAGGAGCTCCGGCCAACGCGTAGAGATGCTGCCAGCTGCGGGAGAGGGAGCCGGGGAAATCAGGCAGGCTGCTCGGCTCAGTGGCTGGCAGGGCGGCTGCACGGCTGGCTCGGGGATCACGTTGCACCGCTGTGCAAATTCAAGCTCGGCGCAACACCTGGGTCCTACCCCCTACACCCCCACACCCCCCATCCCTCCTCTTCGCTCGACGGCGGGACTCACAGATGCTTGCAAAGCTCCAGAGGACGGCGCACAGCTCCGCACTCTCTCTGAAGCCACGCTGAAATAATCACAGGTGACTGTGGATCAGCGGGGGGGGGGGTGGGGGTGCGCAGGCTTTTCAAAGCTCGGATGAGGCATCTTGCAATTCACAAAACGCCTCCAGCTCTGCTTTGACGACAGGCGAAGAGATAAAAACGTGTCACAGAAAATTGCATCACTAAACAGCAGCACACCCCTCACCTCTCTCCCTCCCTGCTCTGCTCCTTTTCTTCAGCAACAGGTGAGAGAGACTTATAGAATCGATTAGCCTTCGGCGTGCGATGAAAACTGATTAGCAGGTGAGCTGAAGTGAAGTTAACTCAAATGGATTTGCCCGCTCCTGAAGGGCACGCAGAGACCGCTGGATGGATCCCAATGCAGAGCTGTTTCCAATGCAATCAATGGGAACAATTAAAGGAGTTCCACGTAGTGACGGCGATGACACAAAATCTGCCAGGGACAGCGTGTGTGTGGATGGGTTTTCAAATAGGAACAGGAACCGTGTCGGCCTACACAAACCAGTAACAGAAGCTGAGCTGTAAGAAGAGAATGCTTTTTGGGGGGGGAATGATAATCTGGGGAACAACTCAAAGGTTTGAGAGTCTAACATCTAAATAATAAATTAAGATTGCAGTTATGTGTTTTTATAATCAATGTAAATACAACAGACAGCAGCACTGAGGTAACAATCTCCAGGCAGGAAAGGTAATGGTGATGACGACGATGACGACCTTTGAAAGGCCGTGACAAAGTCACGCAAAGACATCTGGCAGTGCAGCAACGTGCACACTTGTCCACATAGATAACAGTTTGACCACATTACTTTGGCATAATTACGCATACATTTCCTTACTTTATGACACACAAACACATGCAGGGCTGCGAGGGGGAAGGAGGGGGACTCGGCTGCAGTCTGAGGTCCGAGGGCCTGCACATCGATACCAGGCAGAAGTGAGGTAGATGAAACACATTACTTTGACCTAAAGAGCTTGGTAATTACATTTGGCATTTTGACAAGTGTTTAGCTGCAGTGAAGGTCAGTCCTGTCAGCATGCGAGATCTATGCTAATTCACTCAGACGGAAGAAAACGAGAAGACAAGAAGTCGAGGGAAGGAAAGGAGAGACCCGGACGCAACTGATGCCTTCGTAACCTAAACTCTTCCTCCAGTCATCAGGACCTGGACTGAAGCTCTGCTACACAAAGATATCAGCTGTCAGAAAGAGGTCTGACACTGCTGCCTCCTCTGCAGGTGCAGAGAAAGACCAGAAAATACTAATGTTATCTTTTGGCATCAAAGGGCCCTGAAGGAATGACGTGGTGAGCACAGGGATGACTGGAAAGGACAATTTTACACTTACACATTTTAGTCCAGAAGCTGCCAGAGATAACATTAACTTTTGACTTTTAAAAAGACATAAACTAGGAAACAATACAATATAAAGTTAATGGATGAATTCACCATAGCAACATCAATAACCAGACTAAACGTAGAACATCATATCATTTAAAAAGAGATAGAAATAAACTATAAAATAACTTATAACATAGACCCTCATTATAATAAACAGGTATAATAATAATGTCAGGCTGTATTTGGGCTTATATGTGATAAACAGGTCACTAATATAGACAACAGGCTTAAAGAAGACCAGTCAGATCCTACAATCAACTCTTAAAGGCACAGGTAGCCAAAGGTCTTGTAAGAAGTCAGCGGTGGTTTGAATGTTAAAGGCTGAAGAGGTTAAACTGGCAGAGCGTGCGAGTACAGACAGCTGTGAGAGTAAACAGCAATATGTACACAAAGAAGATAAAGAAACCCTCCGTCTCTTAGGTTTAATGTCTGACAGCTGCTGCGAGGAGCCTTGTGTCACATGTGCAGCAGCGGCTGCTTTGTATGTACACACCTGTGTGTGTGTGTGTGTGTGTGTGTGTGTCCATGCTAAGACACAACCTCCTCTCCGTATGTTGGTCTTCTAGCTCATTAAAAACAAGCACACATCTCTTCTTAAATATCCCGCGTTTTATTCCGCACACATTTGAATGGACTGATGCTCACGCTGGTCTGCATCTTGCTGAGTGTGTGTGTGTGTGTGGTGTCAACGTTTCAACTGTAGCGACAAGGAGTTGTCACAAGAAAAAGTAAAGAAAGGACAAGCGGTGACTTCCCGGTGAGACGTTGGACAGGTGAAACATTAGAAAGTAATCAGTTGCAAATGAAAGTTAATAGATTGCCCACAAAAGACCTCCAGGTCCTGTAGAAGTCACATGAAACACACATTTGTTTTATTTGATTGATATGTGAACTAGACATAAAAGATGAGCACTTCCCGCCACTTTTCTGAGGATTTTCCATTAATTACATGCAAGTGAAGCATTCACTGGTTTCCCCTCTACGGGGGCACAATATCTTTTTAACTTATGAAAATGTGACCAGGAAATTATTTACATGTCAACACACAAATCAAACTTCAGATGCAACACTGACTCGCTGAGCAACCAGCTATTGTCTGCCGGTAACAAAGATGGGTTAGTTTAACTGGAGAGAAGGCTGTGATGGAGGGAAAGTGACCCCTTTGGGCAACAACTGCCCTGATCGGTCCACAATCCCCAGAGTGGACAGCTTTCAGGGCATGTGTGAGTAACTCCACACACAGGCATGATTAGCATGTATGCAAAAACAAGTGCTGGTGGGAGAAAAACAAAAAAAGTAGAAGTCAAATGAGCAGACGGTGCAGCGGAGAGGCGATCTCAGCTGCTCCCCTCCTGCTTTATGTGCTAATTGAGCTGCCCGCTGTCCTGACCCTGAACCCCGGCCTATTCACGGGGTCCCGTTCTCACGGCCGTGACGCACCGCTGGAAGTAGCCTCCGGGTCCCCCGCCCACCCTCGGATGAACAATGAGGGTCACCACCTCGCTGCCCACCATCTTGACATCAACCCCCACGTTTGACAATGGCCCCCGGTGGCCCCGGAGCTGCTAACAATGGGCAGACGCGCGTGACAGAAGTGGTAACGTGGCTTCTTAAAATGCAACACCAGGTCTGGCCGGCCTGGCTGCATTAATCGGACTTCTTGGCACCCGGAGGCCGAGGTCACAATCGATCCGGAGCGAGACGGAGGGAGATGATGAGGTTCAAGCTGCACTCAGAACCAACCGCCTTCATCTTTTGCATTAAATAAAGAAATTTGACTTTACAGTCGTATAAAAGCTCATTTATGAAGTATATTTACATCAGTATTTGAGCATTTCAATTTCATAGTACCCAATACTTTACTCTACTAGATTTAAAAGTAAATAATGTATTTTTTACTCCACTACAGATTTTACAATCGGATCCATCAGTGCAGATAAAACTATGCAGTCATTTATTCCAAACAAGCTCCACCTTGAACACCGACAACATTAAGATGCTGCTTATATTACATACGTAAGAATAATTCAATATGTAATATTATAATGATCTAAAATGGGCAATTGTGAGTATGCAAGTTTAAAAAAAGTAAACAGTAATAGAAATAACAATAATAATAATAATAGTAATATGTGGGTATAATTTATAAAATAAAAATACAAAATGATATATTGTGTATTTAAATAATAAATCAATTAGTTTAAATTTAATAATTTTTAAAAAGCTATGATTAAAGAAAATGAATTCCTCTGAAATAGCCCAACATTACATGACATGACAGAAGCAAATCCCATATACAAATATTCTTATATATTATATAAGTAAGTATAAGTATCACATGTTTCGTATGATATGTATATTTATGGCATTAAGAATATATAAGAAAATGCAGTAGATAAATAAAAAATGTTGTGTCTTCTTTAAACAAATCACTTGAAGGAGAAAATAATAACTAGATTTTATTTGTTTTAGCGTATTGATGCTAAACTTGCAACAGAAGATGATCAATTATCTCTCACCCTCTTGAAGAAGTTCCATGTTTTGCCATTTAAGCACTGCCTGTCATCGGGTGTTGGGTTTATTAGCTGGGATGCACTGGACAAAGAAAGTCTCTCATTACATTGTTGTCACTTCATATTAAATGAAGCTACACAACAACACATATCCAAAACTAAACATGGCGCCGTCATCAGGTTGTAGTAAATGGGTTTTATTCCATTTGCATTGTCATTACAATGTAAAATAGTGTCACACTTACTCAAAACCCTCAAACTTTCCCAGATGTCAGAAACACGTTTAAATTCAACTCCACGTCTCCACAAACTGAGGGGTCTGAACTCTCCTTCCACCACCGTGCATGCTTCAGTGTTTAAACATTTCTTTGCAACAGGCCGATGTCTCACTGATGCGTTTGCACGGATTAAATCAAATAAAACTGAATTCTTTTTAACACAGCTGCCAAAAGCGTTCTGCCAAAACACACAAGTTTGTGACCGACGAGACGGACGTCCAGTCTGCACCATCCGCTGCTGAGCAGCTATAAATGATGATAAAACGACGTCATTACAATGGCAGTGTAAAGCTTAATGTCTCAGAAAAGCACTATAAACCCTGGCCAAGGGGGATAATGTACGCTATGGGATGGATTGATATTCTAGTTGAATATGACAAACGACACTTTAAAGATGGCCCGCCCACACTATTGCACTTTAGCTGAAAGGACGCAATATTTCATTTCGAGCATGTTCCTTCAAATGTTTGCATTAATAACAATCGAGGCTCATCCGTGACCCCGCAGAGCCGGCGGGGAGCGGCGGGCGGGAAATGAGAACGCCGACAACAGCACTTAAAAACAGGAGAGAAGCCGTTACATAATCAGCACAAACCTGTCTGTACGTGTGTGTGTGGGTGAGGAGGTGGGGCTGCAATTATCAAGCAGGGAGAAGATGTTGGGGGGGATAGACAGTAGGCTACTCATGTGGAGTGTGTGTGTGTGTGTGTGTGTGTGTGTGTGTGTGTGTGGATCTAGAATGAGGCACAGGGAATATCAGGAAAGTTCTCTCTGTCTGTGGACTGACAGCTTGGCTAATGGCAAACAATCCTCCTCTCTTTATTCCCCACTTCATCAACACCCTCGCCTCATTACCGTGAGTCACACTGTAGCCCGGTGTACACACACACACACACACACACACACACACACACACACACACACACACACTCCCACACACCTTCACAATGTCTTTACTGCTGCATTGCACTCTGAAAGATTATTAGAGACCTGGCTGAACGGAGGATCTTGAAACAGAATCACTGAGGAGAGCTGCCTTCAAAAGGTGGTGGACAGAAATCCCACAACACCCGACAATCAGCAAGTTAACGTTAGTTCACCAGGTTACCATCCCGGGTTTGAGTCTTTCTTGAGTCCTGGTTTTTGATCGTATTCCCAATGTGACGTTTAAAAGGAACATGCATTTACCACTGTGCTGGATTAGGCTTCTCCATGTGACCACTAAGAATGAAGAAAGATGAAAGCAGAAGAGCAATTCATCGCTCACATTACTGATGTCACACTTTGACTTGCACTTATCATCATATTTCCTGTTTTGCAGACCAACTACTGTGCAACTTAAGCTGAGGACGCTCCTGCACACACTGATCAAAGAGTATCAGAGGAGTCCAGCTCGTATATATCTGGGTTTCTGAAAGTTTCCAAAAACCAGGAGAGTCTAAAACACCAATCACAGCTGGAAAACGAGAGTGAACACACTCGATATAATAAAAAGATATGACCGCTCTCTCACCAAGCACAGTGTTTCACACGTCTGGATTTTGTTGAGAGATGTTCCTTCACATTCAGAGTTTTGCTACTGGAGTGCTGCTTTCAAGGGGAAACTCTTTTGTTACCTCGATTGAAGCTGCACACACTTTGGTTTGATGTTTTTCTCGGGGAAGAGATCTCAACTCAAATGAGATTAGCTGGTTGGACCAAAGCTGAATGAACTGAGTGAGATCTATCATTCAATCCCCTCATCAGTAAACCTTAACCATTCGGAGGCACTGATTTATGTATTATTACTCCAAGTTCTGGCATATAACTATAGTTTTTTTGGGAGGTGGACCTGGATCAGTTTGAGCCGAGAACACAGAGATCTGGAGCTTCATTCATCACAAACATGGCCTCAGTCTGGAGGCCTGGATTTAGGCCATAGTTGGGTTACCTGGGGCGTTACACATCCAGCAGAGAGATGCAAGTGGTGTCATGTAAAAATGAAGGTCCCCATGATATCTCTACTTCTTTAATGTGATGTATTTCCTGTTGAAAGTGTGAACAAAAGAGGTTTCAGCTAGCAGGTGGCAGTCAGTTTGAATTTAACGTGGTGTAAAACACACGTAGTCTCGTTGGATGAGACTGCCGCCTGGTTAGCTGCCTAGTTTTCCCAAAAGCACTTTGTTCCTCTTCTTGTCCTTTCAGATACAACTCACACTGATTGGTGACGTGAATCTGAAGTTTTGCGAAAACTCTCCCTTATCAGACTTTTCATATTTGCGAAAGGAATTAACAAAATGACTCATTTCCCAAACACAACAAATTTCTGGCGTCTCTTTTTTTTTTTTTTTTAGCTTGTGCTTTTAGGCACTCGTCCAACTCTCCAATGGAGCCAAACATGGCCGCTTGGAGATTTGTGACACAACAGAAAATCCTGCTGGCGTCCTTTCAAAATGGGCCGGTACCAAATGTTTTCCCAAACTAAACCGAAATGGTACACAAAGGGACAGAAAAACTCGCCACAAACAAACACACACACACACACATTTTACTGGTAAGTTTTGAAAAATGTTCATGTGGGACCTCAGGTGCAGCAGCAAGCCAGTAATAATGGCCTGTCTTTTTCTCTGTCAGTATAAAGACAACATTGCTCAGCCAAGGAGAACCTACCAGCCACGTTGGCCACATCTGTGGTGCTGACGTTCTGAGCGTTCGGACTCACTTTGAAGGTCACAGCGGGGCTCACCACCCTGTAAAACACACACACACACACACACACACACACACTTTACAAAAGACATCCTCAGAATGTATTTTCCATGGTGGTGAGGTGTTGCTTTTCACACTGAGGGAGAAAAGGAGTTGTGCTCATTAAAGCTCAGCCATACGTGGCGCTTGAGAAAAAATAAAAGCTTTAACCTGTGGCGATCCTTCAGGCTGTTGCAATCCCCATTACCAGTGTGAGATAACCTCTTGAATCTCAATGTAATGCGCCCGGCGGCATTTAAGCATGCTGGGAAATGAAGAGAAAGGGGGTCGGGGATGAGAGGATTCTGGTCATCAACAAGAGGGCGCTCCGATACGTGATCCTCAGATGAGCGAATGCATTTAAGCGCCCGGGGTTATGACACATTTACATTTTGATTCGACGTGGGGTGATTGCGACGCATATTGTCCTGATGGATGTAAATTGAGGGTGACAGAAACTTGGGGCAGCGAGAAAGGCAAGAAGAGAGACAGCGTGGACAGAAAAGGGACAGAAAGACATCTGTATGGTTTTTTCTAGGTGCTCCCCCCCCGGTTCATCCAACATTCATGCCAATAAAGCGCCTTGAATTGAAACAGTGAAGGAGCGGCGGAGAGGAGCTGGGTGGTCAGAGGCAGAGCGGAGTCTCCCAATGTGATTAACCTTTTGTTTTTCCCGCTGTAATTCAGAGTAAAGGCCCTGCAGGAAGATATATTACCAAGTTCCCCTCCAGGAAGCATTGTGCGCGCTGCCATAGGAAGTGGCTGCTACTGTAACGCCATTATAAAATATGGTGACATCATTTCTGGAGCAGGTCCTGTCCTGAAAGTGTTGGCAGACAAAAAAACATTCAAAGTGTTTTCGGGGATTCAGGAAAGTGATTTTGGTTTCAGGCTGATGGATTTAATGTTGCATTTTCATTGTGGGGTTTTGAAAAGTCCCAAATGTCCCATAAAAAAAAAAACAAATTCAAATGAAGAACACACGCAGCCCAAAAATGTAATGAATTGAAATACAGAAAATAAGAACAGTTCTTTTCTCAGTACTTTTACTTTTTGAGCTTTGCCCCACACAAGATGTCCTACATGCATAGCGAGACTGAATCTAAAATAAGTTACATTTACAAGTGAAACGAACATTTAAAAGATCTTTTCTCTCCTGGGTTTTCTAAAACAATACGTCTGAGCCCCGTCGAACCACCCAGGTTCCTACTCTTACTCCTGTTCCAGCGGACGTCAGGTGGAAAACCTCTGGATCAACAGCCTTCCTCTGACTTTCCCAGACAGGCCACTACTATTGTGGGTTCTTAAATTGGGTTTCTTGGGCCCTGAGGTCAGTGTATCAGAGCAAAACACAAACAGCACCAAACTCACATCCGCGTTACGCAGTAGTAATGTTGTGCTGCTCTAACATTTAATGTGCAATAACAAACTAATTAGACTGGGTCACATTAATGATCCCCTGGGGGAAACTCGAGCTTCAATAAAAAAACTGTAATTCCTTCCTGTCTCTCTTGTTATGAATTCCACAACACACTGTCCTGCTACTGAACCTGCTATGTTCCACATAAAATCTACATTTGGAGTCGAGTTCAAACATAAACTGAGCAGCCAAGCGTCTGTGTCGGCCGGTGTGTCTGTGGACCTCCACACATCACGTCGGCTCGTTTTTCTGACCATTATTTCTCCTCCGAGGGAACGAGGCCGATATATTTGTCACATCTATGAAGTGATTCATCAGCCGGCGCTGGGAGAAGTCTCCGTGTGTGATGAAGAGGGAAAATCACTCACGTTGAGTTGATCACACATCCGTCTGCTGGCCTCTGCCACCACGAGCAGCTCCCGCACAAAGACACCATCGACTGAACCCCCGTAAATAACCTCGTCACTCAGCTCCTGCATCTTCTACTGCTTAGATTTATCATTTGGAGAAATATTACATGTGTACAGGAATGTGTGATGCAATGCTGGTTTATACAACTGGAGGCCTTCAAGCCCAGACGCCTTCTACACAGTTTAAAACCCACATTTTCAAGTACATATTAAAAAATGTACCTTTTGTTGCTTCTGGAAATGCATCACTGTTGTTATGCAAACCTTTAGATTTTAATATGAGAATAAAGTTTTTATCTAACAGCAGCATTTTGTTGACTGACTGCATGGAAAAAACTGCAGATGATGATGATGATGATGATGATGATGATGATGGTGGTGGTTAGCGTCACTGTCACCTTTTTCTTTTTTAGATGGTTTGAGTTGAACTCTGATTAAAGAGACCAAACACAACTTGAATCTATGGTTGAAAGAACGAAGAACACCTTCACACACGGGTGATCCTTTTTTATGGAAATTCAAGGATGGACCTAAAAATCAAAGACCCTGAAATCACAGTGTTGATCGTTTCTAAACATTTGGTGGAAGAAGTAATAAAACCCCTTTACTTAGGAACGCGTAGTGATACCACAGAGGTGCTCCTTAGTGTTACATTCAGCTCCTCCTGTCTGAATGACATAAAACAATGAAAACCCCCCAAATGTTTTGCATAATTCCAGATTAGTTAAAGGATTATTCACTCAGGTTGAGAGGAATCTTTAATCCTCTGGACAAAGTTGAAAGTCATCATGTCACTGAGCTGAATCAAGGTTAAACAGGAGTGTATCCCATGCTGACTGCAAAAGCTGAGCCTAGAACGTAACCAGTAACTCCAGCCATGAGATAAATGAACTGGAATCAACAGGAGGGAAAGAAGAAAGTTTCTCAGAGCAAAAGTTCAAATTCAAGAGCTCAAACCCTCTAAAATAAGTGTATAGAACCTCAAAGTATATTGTGCATTATGATGAACATTGTGCTCAGTGTCTTCACTGCGAACATCTCAACTCCATTTGTTGCATACATATGAGGATTATGGGGATCAAGTTAAATGTAATTTATCTCTATTGTTTCAAGACACTGAAACTCATTTTGATCAAACTGCTGAAACTAACTGATTTGTACTAAAACAGAATACAACCATCTCCGTAAGCTTGGAGACTTTTTATAAATTCAGGCTTTCTGGATTCAAAATTGGGGCTAAATGAAGCTTTGATCCAACATCATGATCACCACATGGCCGATTGTGGGACACTAAATAAATAGAATGAGTACACATACAGTATTTGATGAGCTTTGTAACACAATTAAATCTAATAAAAATGGTGATGGCAGATTTGTTTTACTTGTTTTAAGAAAATAAAACACTGACAACTCAAAATTGGGGCTAAAAAAAGCGGATAAAGATTTGTGCGGTCGTATCAATCTACATCCGGTCCCTCATCCTCATCATCCTCACATCCAGCCAGTCCAGGTCCACTCTCTCCTCCTAGTGGCGGCTCTTTGATATGGCCCTTCAGCTCAGACTCAGACATTACATCACCTCGACCCTCCTGTTTTAAAAAAACAACCTCCAGTCTACACTCAGTGACAGTTACGCAACAGCCATCATTATTCGGCGGCCAGCTACAGTCAAAGGCTCCACGAAGCCACCCACATCAACGCTTCCCTCCCGCCCTCTTCTTCGCCCTCAACCACTACCGGGCCACCGCGGCAGCTAAAAACATTTCCAAGGCCATTTTGCTGAAAGCGCTCACCGTCAGTATTATCTAATCAGTATTGAATTGTTCCAAATGAGAAGTACGGGTGTGAGTCACTGTGCAGGTTTGTTTTGTGTCCTGGCACACTGTGTAGGCTCACTTTTATGATTCATATGTTGCCAGTGTGGAAGGTTTGCTGCAGGCTCGCCGCTCTCTGGCTCCGGCCCCCGAGAGGAACTTGTTGGGAAAGGGAAGTTGTGTTGTCTCTTTCAGCGGTTGAGGTTACACAGGTCGCTAACTACTTTGTTCACAGACGTTTTGTTGTTGTAATATGCTAATCTGGTGCTACTGTGTGAGGTGGAAGGTTGAGGTGCCTGCAGTGTTGCTGCCTGGCAAATGGATAAAGGGGATTTTGTACAGTGGCTGAGATGCAGAGGGAGGGACACGTATGCTGCCAGGACTTTATACAGTTATTACAGTCAGAACAACTTCTTAAACCTTAAACACCAGCTCATCCAGTAACAAAAGAACACGTTCTCCATCATCGCAGCAGAACGTTTTGCTTTAATTTGCCCACCTGGGAGATTTTTGTATACAGCCAAATACAATGGAGGTGAATGGCATGTGTGGGAAATTACAAAATTACAAATTACAAAAACAGAAGCTGCTTTTATAACAAATGCACTTTAAATTAATTTTCTAACGGGGAGAAACACAGAATAGACTTTTTTACTTAAGCCTGTGTTGCATGAACGACTCGTCATCGAGGAGTTCCTGCAGCTGCTAATGAAACTCTTCTTAAGGTGATGTGAAGCTTTTTGACACCAGAGCCCGACTCTCACATTGATTAAAGTACATGAAGTAATCAATGAAGACGATAATACAGTATGTTCTCTCCATTACAGCATTATAAATAGACCGTTACAGCAATACCTCAGCCTGTCTGTACTTCTCTGCGGGCTTATCGCACCTGTCATCTGAACTGACGTGAGATAAATGCAACGTGCTTCTAAAGAGCCGGTTCGTTTGCTGAGTTCAATGTCAGAGAGTAAACATTGTTACTCCAAAGTTTCAAAAGCTGCCAAAAGTGTCAGATGTAATTTTGGAGAAATATATTTAAAATGAAGCACAAGACATTTGGAGTATTTTCCATTTGATAAAAACCACGTCATCTCGGGTTTGAACATTTCACTAACTGTAAATATCACATATATCAGGGAAGAGCTTGAACAAGTGCACACAGAACAAAGACAACCTTAAACCTATACATTAGGAAATATCATGGGAAAACTGGACTTTAACAGGTTAAAGGAGAGAAAGAGGCTCTGGAAACCAGCTGGTGGTGGTGTTGAGGAGTAAGGCGGTGAAAGCCAGAGGCAGGCTGGGTAAATCAGGCCTGTCAGCAGGCACAGTGTCAGTGCAAAGCCTTTGTCTCTGGGTTTACTTATTCTGGTGGAGGTGAGGAGTCGGGCGGCGCTGGAAAATAAGCACGGCGCCTCTGACAAATTGTCAAGGCGGCTCCCCCTGCTGGGCTTTCACTGTGCTCGCAACAAAAGAGACCCCTGGCTCTCCCCCTCTGTCTCTGTTTCTATATCTCTCTCTGTCGCTCTGTCGCTTTCTCTGCCTCCAATCTATCACTCTCCCCAGTGTGTAGCTCCATCCTTTCATTCCCAGAATAGGACACAAAGACAAAAGGTGCATTAGAACAGGAGAACAGTACGGGCCACCCAGGGACTCAATACAGCAGCCGAGCAGCACGGCGAGGTGCCGCGGGAACAGGGGGCGGAGAGAGAGTGTGTGTGAAGGTGTGTGTGTGTGTGTGTGTGTGTGTGTGTGTGTGTGTGTGTGTGTGTGAAAGAATCACACAACTCAAAGCCACCCAATCCCCACCTGTCCACACACACTCATGAATGTACACATGAAATCCTGCTTCTGTCGTACTTTTTCAATTTGGAAGTTGCTCTACGTGCACTGTAGAGTGAATGTGCAGCGCATTTAGAGCATGAAAACCTCGGCCCATGCAGGTATACACACACACACACACACACACACACACACACACCCTAACAGCATTGCCAGTGTTTGTATCTGTTTAAAAGTGTGGTGTAAAAGGTTTCAACCAGCTGCTGCAGAGCCACACCACCTCTAAGAGGACAAACACGTTAGATAATCAACACTGGCTGACCCAGAGTCGCTGTCATTGAAAAACCAATACTTGATAATGCCATAAAATATGCTGCTCCAACAAGATAACACATAAATAATCCAAAATGATTCTGCACAGATCATCAGTAACTTAGAGTGTCAAAACTGCCTGAAAATAAATCCCACTCTGCACTACGTGTAGACAGTGAGCTGTTTCGTCTGTCCATGTAACATTAAATCATGCAAACAGGTCACGCTACAGGTTGTGTCCAGACTGAAGTCGAATTTAAAAACAATGATTTGTTGCTTTGTTTTGTTTTGTGTCCATCGTGCACTTCACTCAACAACACTTAAATCTGCCATTTTTCCCACGTAAACACATTTGTTACTCGAAACGCAGCGGATCTGAAGCGATCACATCACACCTATGTTCTGGTTCTGCTCTCAGTTTCCTGAAATACCTGAGGTAAGTTGAAGGGAAGACATGTCTCCTGACATAGTGTGATGCATCTGGTGAAAGCCAGACATGCTCTGCTCTCCTAACACCTATCTGCTGTGTGTCGTTACCTTGCCAGAGTTTCTATTATGGTCCCTGGAATACACATGGCAATAGTCATTTGAGAGAAAAGGTGCATGTGCTTTGATGAGCGAGTGCATAACAGCGGTCACAGTGTCAGCCACGGAGGAAAGTAATTGGAAAGTGACAGATCATTAAAAACAACAACAACAAAAAGAACTAACTGTCGTGTGGCTCGTTTTACAGCCAACCAAAACAGCTGGAGGGGGAAGACGAAGCGACACGTTGTGATGTTCTATTTCATGGGTTTGATTGGCTTCCTGGCAATTTGGAGGTGCGGTGGAGACAAGCTTTATAGGCTGGGGTGGTGAGTGTGTGTGTGTGTGTGTGTGTGTGTGTGTGTGTGTGTGAGAGAGCTTTGTAGGCACTCACAAGTGGACATCTTTATTCGGTGTCAGCAGCGAAAGGGTTAATTCCGGTTAATTACAGCTCGGGTGTTATTTTAACTTTTGACCGTTATAATTTATCAGTAATTAAGGTGAAATCTGAGAACGTCAAATCACCATTTACAGACCTGGTTCATCGTTGACCTGTCGTACTTCCTGTTGTTGTGTATTCACACAGTTCTCCTGTGCAGTGAACTCTGGATTCACTGTTGGCTTGTCTGCAGCCCGTCTGATCGCCTGACTCGCTGCCTCTCAACCTTTTCTGGCTTCTGTCTCCTTAAAACAAAGCAAGTCCACTTCCTGTGTTTTGACCTTAGTGTCCACAGTTTAACACTTGTTGTTTTTAGGTGAAGAAAACTGAAATAATAATAAACATAATGCTAATTCTGTGGATGAAGGCCATGTCACGTTGTTGGACTCCCTGGAAAAAGCTAGTAAGTGGACCTTGAGTGGGGAACTAATATTTCCAAGGTCAACTTTGTGTAGTTTGATGTTTACTGTAACTTTTAACACTGCTTACATACTAATAACTCAGCTCCTGTCATTTGTTTTTCATCATTTATACAGGTGAGGGTCAGAACTGTGACATAAAACTTGCAATAAACCTTTTGACCGGCTGTAAGTTTATTTTGATGATTTATGTTTGGCCAGAGCTGCGTAAAGCTTTTTGACTGTGACTACAGAGGCCTGCTTTCATTGAATACTGTCTGTACACCGACTGCCAACCACTGCAGTAGCACTTGTTTTGCTGTTGCAGCTCACCGCATTGAACATTTTCACAACCCACTGCAAAGTCACCTCTGTGTGTGTGTGTGTGTGGGGGGGGGGGGGTAGCAACAACTCTGAAAAGGAGAGAGCTTGAAAGTGACAAACAAAGATAAAAAAAGAGAGAAGACAGAAAAGGACTGAGACAAACTATGGAAGAAGAAGACTGAAAAGGAGCGAAGAAGAAACTGAGAAATATAAAGAGAGAGAGAGAGAGAGAGAGAGAGAGAGAGGGTTCAGGCAGAGTTCAGTCTCATTAATAAATGATTGCAGTTAGCGGCAGCTCGACTCCAACATGTCAATAACGCGGACGAGCGGCTCTCATTGCTTTCTTTTCCCCCAGAGCCAAAAAAATGTTGATAGAATGAAAATCAGGCGACGTCCTTGGGTTTCCACTCTGTAAGGGCACCGCTCGCTTTGCTTTTTTTCCACTTCAGATTTTAACGCCTGGAAAATCTGTGTTTCGATCCCACCAGTTTGCCCTCTCTGATCTGACGTGCTAGGGGAGGGGAGGGGGGGGGGATGCTGTTCATCTTCCACAGAGGAATATCTGAAGAGTATCTGACGCTCGCCCTTTCAGAAAATTGCAGCCCACTTCAGCCTACAGGTACAAGCTGGTTGATGTCGGGAACGTAAAGCACACTATAAACACGACGAGTCCTTTGCTCCTTCAGTGTTTCCAGTCTGAGGATAAAGCCGGTGGTGATTTGGAAATGTTTGAGTGATTTTTCTGATGTAATTCTTCATTACATTCCACTGCTTGGCAGAGAAATGTGTTATGAGTTCCCACAGGTTGCAGAAGGGTACAGAGAATCCTTAACAATGCGTTGATTGATCAAACTTATATGAAATGAGTAATAAAGAAACATGCACGTTGGTCAACAGGCTCGGAGGAGCATGTTCAAGACGGCCGGGTCTTGGAAATGAAGGTAGTTCAGGGACAGTCCGCCTGAGGACAGCGAGACGACTGTATACAATAACTGTATACTACTAATAATCCTAATTATAATCTCATTTAAAGCAACATGATAAAAAATAACGGCATATGACATTTTACTGTAAATCACAGCAATAAGACATACATTATAAAACAGCATATCTGACATATCTAACTACATCTATTCTCCAAAGCTGAAGTCTGTAGATTTCTAAAAAGGTGGAGACGTCTGCAGCACAGACGCTTTATGGATTATAGTGTGAATATCTGCTGTTTATTTGAGTCAGCCACTGCAAAACTTGGAAAATGCTCGAGGCAGAAGTCTGAAACTATTTATGCTTGTGAAAATACATGAATGGTGTGAAATGTGTCACTTCCAGTGCACTGGCTCTGTTTCAAACAGACTTCATTTATTGGCATTTTTAACCAGAACAGGTGCAAAACCGAGTGGCAGCTAACACAGCAAATGTGCAGGTTTGTGTTTTCTATGATTCTCCACCACGCAGTTGCACAAATGAATGGATTGATGCTTTGTGTCACTCGATGAGAACAAACAGCGTTAACACAGCAGGTAGAAACGAGCTCCCTGTGTTTTAAACAGATGACAAGTGGAAATACGTACGAGAGCTCTGCGAAGTCGGTCATCTGGATTTTAGCCCTGCGAGCCAGGATCTCCATCAGGTGGAGGCCTTTGTCTGTCTGGAGCACGCTGGTGACGGTGAAGAGGAGGCCGGGAGCAGGGCAGGAAGTAGAGAAGGGATAGAGTGAGGAGGTTTGGAAAGGTAAGGAGAAGAAGGCAGAGACAGTGAGAAAAGAATAGATGTATTATTGTATTGAACCACCAACGTTTTGTTTTACATGATATGTGACATTATATTGCTACCAAGATCCTCTCTGGTACACAGGAGGACACTGAGTTGGGTTTCATCTGTCAGATAATTATTAATCTTATCGTGTTTACTTGTAAATTCATAATAGATGTAAATAGAGGGACTTTTCTATGTTGGTTACTTTAATGAAACGTCGAGGTACATGCAGCACAGCAAAGTAGCTTTAGAAACTCAAATTCAGGACTTGTTTTTCTGAAGTAAAAGTAAGAGGCCAAAGGAGAACTGCACAGCAGCTCCCGGGTGAGGTCAGGTAGGTGTGAGGCAGAGAGGTGGGAAGTGGAGCTTGGTGGCGAGGTGAATACTGATGAGGCGAGGAAAGTCAGAACAGAAAGCTTGTTATCACCACGTTTAGCTCTGAAGTGTGTGCTGAGGGCGAGCGACAAGGTCACAGAAACTCTCCGTAGTCATGTAACAAACAAAACGACGAGAGTGAACCGTGTTGTGTTCGCGCACGAGGGCTTCCTCAAACTAAAATACGAGAAACATACTTGACCCTGATCTCTGATCTAGTGCAGTTCTTGTATGTACGCATCCTCTTTGCCAGATAATGACATGAATGGCTCACGTGTGGAAACCGGTAGTAAGTAGCAAAGTTCATTTGCTGCTTTAACTCAAGTACTGCACACACAACCTTTGTCTGCTAAATGTATATCCTGCATACTTTAAACGAGTGCTGTGAGTGAACGTAACCACAATCGTGCAGAAGCTGCTTTGAGCCAATACTGTAGGAAACAAGAGAAATGTTGACACGTTCAGTGCTCAGGAGACATTTCCTAACCGTGCTGATAAGAACATAATCAGCTGGAGTTGCAAATTAGTTTAAAAACATCATTTCTAGGAGGCAGATCACAAAACAAAGCTCTACGCTGAACACAGGCGTGTTCCCTCAGAAACATTAAGTTGTAGTAGGAACAGTTTTGTGGTTCCTTTATTGGAGCTTTTCTACTTGACAGAGACAGATGTTGGACTTTTTGCTCCACTGCATTTTTATCATTGGCTACTTAGTAGACTAGATTCAGATTTTATACATTTATCATGAGCTGCAGCTCTCTTGCTCTTGCTTTGTTGCATTTACACTTCTCATTTCTTCCTTCCTTACATGCTTGCAGATCTATGCTTTATTTCTTTTGTTACATCCTTTCTTCTATTCTTATTATTTCTTCCACTGATCTTCATCATCACTGGTCTCAGAACTGTATGCGAGGTGGCTGCACGGTCCTTCTTTAACGTCAGGACATTTACTTTGGATACTGTCGATGCTCACGGAGCAGAATGAAAAACTCGCTAACATTTCACCAAACTGTGAAAGAAACGACAGAAACAGGAATAACTAATTAAGTAGTCAATTAAAACAGCTTCGATGCATGCAAAGGGCCAGCCGGATGGGGAGTGTGTGTGTGTGTGTGTGTGTGTGTGTGTGTGTGTGTGTGTGTGTGTGCGCTGGGAGACCATGTTTGAAGCTCAATATCCGAACTCCAAGCTAATTGCTTCCTATCTGCTGTGGACTCGTCTGACCTCCCCTCAGCTCCTCTGCTGAATTCAAAAGCAGAAAGGAGGTGTCTGCAGACACCTGCGGCGCCTGCAGACACCTGCGGCGCCTGCAGACACCTGCGGGACGCACGTTATCTGCTCAACGCCCGCAGCCGTCTTCAAATGACTGACGACGGTGGAGAGATTTTGTGGAAATTATGAAAATCACTCACTTTTCCTTTTTAATATACTTCATTACGGGAGTCAGCAGTTGTCTACTCGTCGTTGCCTTGTTCCTCCGTTCTTGGTGCTAAGCGCTCGCTGGCTCTTCTCAACGTGACTGAAGTGGGAAGACTTTCTTTGTTCTCGTTTGAAAGAGCATGGATACTCAGCTTTCTTTCCCGGGGGCCACATTTGGTCCAGGGCCAGTTAATAAACCAGCATTAGTAATATCTATCAGAAATCTAGCTACCAGACGGGAGCGCTGCACTGAAGCGAGCATGTTTCGACTCACCACAACTGCCTTTTAGCAAATGAATCCCAGCGGTTTGGTGTGAGGCGGCAAAACAAAGGCAAATGCAGTCCCGGGAGAAGTTTGCCCTCAGGAGTTTCTACCAGGCAGACCACCTGAAGGCCAACTGTGCCCCTCACACGTCAGGTGTACGTGAACATGTCAGGAAACATTATTAAACATTTACTCATTCTAATTGCTATAGAGTTGAGCAACAGAATCGGAGCAGTGGTGGTTTTGGTTGTTTCCTGAATACATCCACAACATGATGTTATCAGTGTTTAATGTTATCGGTCCCATAGTCCCCAACGACACATGAAGACCCAACTCTAGATCTGCCATAAATAATATAAACAGTTCTACTGTCTGATAAGGTGGCGATGTTGAAGGAATTTGAACTTAGTTTTAAATAATAAGAGAATATGTCTGAGTGTGGGTGAGTCACCAGTGATCAGTCTGCCTGCCTGCAGATCCCCAGTGCTGACAGCAGCTTTTCCATTAGCTCTGCAGCATCCAGTAGGTGGGTTGTGATCCTTCTCAAACACGACAGCCTGTTCCAGCAGGAGTTTCTTTTTTCCTCGCACAGAGAGCACCTTTGATCATTTTCATGCTATATTTCATATCATTGTGCACATTCTCAGTGTCATTTCAGGACATCTGCTAAAAACCTGCACTGGCCAGTGTCTCTGCTTGAAACACCTCAAACGACAACTTGAATCTTCGGAGAGTCAGGGTTCGAGTAAAGAGTAAGAGCAACACCAGAATCTAGCTATATTCTAATTCAAGCATATTCCAAACAGATATATATATTTTCCTCTAGCAACACCAGCAGCACTTAAATATCTCAACATCGACTGGATGGGCTCGAAACAGACATTCATGATGCCTCCACTGACTTGCTGATCCCCTGATGTTTCCTTTAGCGCCACCGTGAGGTTCACATATTCGTTTTTTTATTCAGGGAACAAAAGAAGGACATCATCAAAGACGTCTCCTGCCCTCGGGGCTTCCCCCGGTGATCCTTCCACGCCGAGCTACACTGGCAGAAACACCCGTCACGCCTAAATCTAATCATCAATACTGTTGACGAAGGAGAACAGCGGCAGTACGATTCAACTCGTTTCAAATCCCCACATGTCCCCACAATCATTTCACATCCTGCACATGCTTCATGGTGACACTGTCAAGGTGCCTTTGCAGGGATAATACCATCATATACAGGCAAGTCACCACTAAAAACAACTTGTTCTATAACATACATAATATTGTAGTCGTGTTATGTATGTAGTGTGTGAAATGAGTATTTGTATTTGTGTAACCTTAATACAGGAAGTTCTGGAAACATGTGGAACTCATTACTGGTAGAGTCGAGTGTGAAATCGGGGCAGAAATGTTCAGGTAACAGATCCATAGGGATGTGTTGTTGTTTGTTTTACATAATTACAGATTATTACTGACAACAACAAAAAAATAATTATTATAAGTATGTTTTTCTACCAATTACCCTGTTCTGCCTCTTTATTAACCGAGCTAATTAGAGTGAAAACCATTAAAAAGTGAATGCAGTTTGTCAGATCTGATGTTAGATGTTAGAATGAGGACAACTTTAATTAACCACACATAGTGGATACATGTGCTTTACTGAAGCTTGCTACTTTTCGGGACATTTGAAAGGAATATTATGTGTTTACTTTATTGAAAATAGGTCTTTAAGATGCAAATCGCCTCCAGTGATGTGCATGATTCATGTCAGGTGTGTGGTTGTGAGTGGGAGGGGAAAACCAGGAGAAGCATTTATTTGTTGAAGGGTTAAAAGGCTGCAAATAAATAAAATAAACAGAAATGTGTGTGTCTACATGCCCACATGCACTGTGTGTGTGTGTGTTGGGGAGCAGGTGTTTTCCTCCAGCTGTGATGAATCACCCCGTCTTCCTCCTCCTCCTCCTCCTCCCCCCGGTCACAGGAGGAGGAGGTGATGCACTGAAACCACCCGGAGGTTCCTGCTCAGCCTTCACCTCTGCCACAACGTCTGAACTTTGCGTCTAATGTGTCTTCTTACAGCGGCAGTCCTGCAACGATGCAGCTGTTTCTGTTTCTATCACCTCTGTGCTGTTTTTAAAAACCTTCATTTCTCACTGAAAGTGATGATTAATTCAATTTGAGGCTTTCAACATATATTTTTCTCTGTTCTGATGTTGAGAAGTCCAGAACCAACCGAGTTTATTTTGTTATTAGAAATAACAGATGAAGTGATCATAAAACCAAATAATTATGCAAAATTAAAAATCATCTCTTCTTGACTGACTGTAGTTTTTCCAAGCTTAAACATATTATATTCTGTTAGAGAATACATCTTCAGTGTCTAAGATTGTGTAGTGTCTCCTGCCCAAACAGAGAAGGCCAGGAGTATCTGGAGTCTGCAGACCCTCAAACTACACGTTTCACTTGAAGTTTATATTTAATTGCATCTTTGAGGCCGGTACTTTTATCACGACCCTCCGTGCTCTCCGTGCAGTACTGAGGCGTTTGAAAAGAAATATGTAAATATATCAAATAATAAGTCTAATCTTTCTGCCATGCGGTAAGATCATGGGGAGAAAGGCTCGTGCATGATATTCTTTGACGTGATTTACAACTCATGTTCTGACTTCACTGTAGTGGGATGTATGCAGAGTGTGCTTTTAATATATGTTGGTGCTTGTTTGTTAAATAAATGAATGGGCTGTGCCTTTAATATTGTATCCATCTCATCTGGCTATAAAATGACACGTTTGCTTAAACTTGTATTCTGTGTTTGTGATTTGTCCAACTAAAGCTGTTGAGGCTGCTGGTTTAAAGTGTTGACACCTGTTTGATCGTAGTTGTGATGTGCAGCAGCTTCATTCATCCCGAGTGACTGAAAACAGCCCATTTACACCATAATGACGCGTAGGATCAGTAATGTAAAGGAGGTTCAAGGAAAACAGACTCATGTCAAGTCTGGAGGACACGTGAGCGCACACTTGGCAGGTGAGCAGCTTTCCATCATTCAATGTATTGAAGCCCTGAGCCTGAACTTGACGTTCTTGCTTTATAAACACAGCATTTACGTCCTTTCTGCTGCACTGACGAGAGAACAGAAAGGCCTCGAGCCACAAGTACACCTGCTGCAGCTAAAATATGTGCATGGAGACGTTTCACAACCAAACACTCTAAAAAAAGGTCCTGAGTCTCAAAGTGAGGGGCAGGGAATCAGTATAAAAATGGTTCTGTGAACAACAACGAAGGCTTGCAGCATCCTCTGCATCCTGGGCTCACCTGCTTTGTGATGTATGAGAAACTATATTTCTCCCTGAGAGCAACGAGAAAGAAACCGAGGATTTGTGTTTACAGGGAAATCACATTTCCTGCCTCCCTTACAGAGAGAACTAAATACCGGTCGTTAGCGCGGATTGTTCAGGACAAAGGGAACATGCATTACATAGACTGTCTCTCGCCTACAAACAGAAGATACCGGTTTTTCACGTTTTGAGGCGACGGGCAAGAAAACGTTCACCTTTCTGGCATTTTACTTTTCTTTCAATGGGAATCCTGAATTCAAACTGGACTCAAGATGTCAGCGTCCGTCCATTTTATCCACAACAGCTCTGATCTCAGTCCTGTAGAGGACAAACTTCCCCTCCCCACCACAGTGTTCACAACACATAGAAAGCAGCAGATTTATATAATATATTTATTTATAAAAAAGAACCATCACGAGGAGTAGAGACTGGAGGGGTTTGCATATTGAAGTTTTCTTTGTTTGTCTGGGAGGAAGGCGCCTGAAGCTCATTTATGTATCACTCTTTACATTCTGTCGATAAATGACAAACTCTTAGCAGCCGTTATCTCACCTGTAGTGGTTTTTACATTATGTCAAATGCTGTGTGTGCAATATGATTATGGTGGGAATCTATAAACAAAGAAACCATTCCACCACCTAAAGTCTAACAAAATATCTGCTAACAACAAGTTTTCCATCACGATTGGAAGATATTAAATAATATATCATCACATCTCATTTGGGAACTTGAAATAAGAAATCTTCAGGCTGATATTCTAGATTAGCAAGTTCAGCTCATAACAAACATATCTGTATGCACTCAGTGGTCAGTTTATTAGATAGATTAAAACTAATGTGGTCTCCAACAACAACACTGTAAGAAATCCTTCCGTCATGAAGGTGATAATGTTCAGAAATGTGTTGATTGGACTTTAGGCTGTGGTGTGTGGTGCTGCTGGACTGCACCTGCCAGGTGTTGTGAGTAATGCAGTACTGCCCAGCAGACAGCACTGACGAAGGAATCCTGCATTTGTGAAAATATCAGCGAATGTATTCGATATTTGAACTTTCAAATCAATTCAGGCTCTGATCAATACTTTGATACTTTGCAGCGTCCTACTCACTCTGTGTCAGTGATGACGTAGCCGAAGACGTCGTCGGCCTTCTTCCTGCTGGCTTTGACGTCCAGCTGCAGTTCTGGGACGTGCGCCGTCTTCTTGTGCGCTTCCCCGTACACGAGCGAAGCAGGAGGGGGCGCCACCTCCTTGATCCAGCCCTCCACCTCCGACACCTCCTCCACGGACTGCGTGGCGTCCTTCTTCTGCACCGTCACCCCCGCCTGGCTGGTCCGACTTTGGACGTTTTCCAGCCCCACCTGTTGGCCTCTGGGTGTCTCCATGGCAACGGTGTTTCCACTTCTTGCTGAAGGAGAGGCGTTGAAGGAAGTTTTGTCCAGGTAGGCGAGAAGTTTAGTGAAGAGGTTTCCACTCTTTAAATATAAAAAAACAGAGATGCTGACTGTTACAACTCTCACGTTTCAAAAAGCAGCAATTCTGCACAATCTTTCATTTCAATTAAAGAAAATAAAAGGTTCAGACGCCCACCGTCACATTTCTAGATCTGGAATTAAGGTTTGAATGAAAGAATAAAAGAGGTCCGACTGCTGAGGTCCTGCCGGCACAGCTGCTTTCCCGTGTTGAGCCTCATTAGAGCTGTTTGCAGGACGGTGTGGGTGTGTTCAAACTCTCGATTGGCATCTTCTTGTTGCACCTGTTAAGACGGCACACCTACACTACACTGCATCTTTCTCAGTGGACACAGGGACTGGCTGCCAGCACACTGCAGGTCTGCCCACGTGCAGCCTGAGCAGAGCTCTAATCAGACAGAATAAGTGTTAAACACCTGTGTGGCTGTGCAGGTCCTCACATGTGATCAAATTAGAGCCCATTCCCACTCACTTCATGCGCTTCGCTTGGATCAGACAAAAAAGCAAAGTGTAAATGCATCCGAGACGGATTGAAATCACACTGGTCAAAGGTTTCCTATGTTACATTTTGTCATATATTGATCATAGTGTCATGTGTGTGGATAAAATGCTGTTTAATGTATTAAAAGTGTGTTATCATTAGCATCATATTTCTTTTATGCTAGTTTAATAATCATTAGTCGTTGGCAGATAACTCAACAACATGAGAAGTGATTAAAATCTCTGAGACTAATTAGTGAGTGGTAAACCTGTGATGACACACACAGACATCAGACTTGAGTAATGACACTGTTCGAACTACAGCTCAACCTGAACAAGTGGGAGTTTCCTGCTGGTGGTGTCAGTGTGTTGGCGATCTACAGCTCCACACATGAAGAATTAATTGCCTTGACTCACACAACAGCCGACCTGCCAGAGTTTATACTGAGCAGGATTATATTATGCTATTATTCCTTTGCTGCCAGCTTCACAGTAATTGCTCGTCTTGTCAAGATCCAAACGCGACGCGACCTGCGGCAAAAACCTGCTTTGATTAAACCTGCTCTGTCTATTAGAACCTAAAGAAAACGAAAGAAATCGAATCTTCTTGGAACCAGGGAGACAGAAAAGTCTTGAGACCTTTCAACCGGCTGAGCACGACGAGAAGAGACGTGACAAACAAACCAGCACTCAGTTTACAATCTGAATGATTCAGCTGCTTTTAAAAAGGCCTGACGGAGGTCAGAAGTCAACATGGAGAGGCAGCATGCAGTCGTTCTGCAGCACAAACCTGGAACTCACACAGGAGACTTACATTGTTCTTTTAAATCAGGACTTCATATCTTGCACTGCACTGTAATTACACTGTTCGATCTCTTTGATCCTATTTTATTGTTTTATTACTTAAATCTTTTTGTATATTTTTTGTGCCTTTCTGTCTTGTGCAAAGAATTGCCTTGTTATTAAAAGGTGCAACACAAATGTTCCACCTGTACTGTGGTTGCTTTAAAATCACTGGTGATCATATTTTTCAAGATGTGCTACACGTGTTCTATTTTAAAGTAGCACTATTTTATTTTTTTTATTATTTTTAGTGCCTTTCTCTCTTGTGCAAAGCACTTTGAATTGCCTTGTTAATAAAAGGTGCTGCACAAATAATCTCACCTTTACTTTAGAATCACTGGTGATCATATTTACACGTGTTTAGATTCTGTATTTTAAAGCAGCACTATCATTAGTAGTAGTTGTATTAGTATTAAAACACAACAAGCTGCAAAACAGAACTGCAAACTACTGATAATCTCCATACGTGATTTATTCTGACAGCAGAAAAGCTTTTTAAAAATCCCAACACTTTATGAAAACTAGACTTTTACAAGAATACTGAGTTCCTGATAAACTCTCGAGACAGTCGCTTCACCTTTTGTACAGCAGCTGAAGTCAAACAAAACCCCGAACTGCAGGCTGTGGGTTAATTTCCTTCATGCAGAAGTTCACATAATAGTTCATAATGTCAGCCTTCCATCTGACATTTAAGTTTTTTTATTTCTCACAGCGAACTGAATGCTTACCTCGTCCTTCACATTATGCTCCTCTGTGTCCGAGTGGCGCTCTGCGGGGAGAAAGAGAGGGTCAACGTATTCAAGCATTCATTGTGTTCATCACAGAAAGAAACTGCGGCGTTCATCATACGAATCACCAGAATCTAAAAGACGTCTTTCCAAATGAAATTCAAGGACTTTTTAAAATCCTCTTCAAAGTTTGACTGATTTGAATTTGTGGAATTTACAGATTTTGATTTTCTTTACTAAACACAGAAACTACATCAGATAATCTGCGTTAATAAATCTGCAGGTTCCTAAACGAGCCATAATTTTGCCACGTGGTTCATTATTTTCAGCCATTTGTTGAGCACTTGTAGCTGCAGTAAATATCTTCAGTGGGAGCGGTCTCGGTGGACTCTGGCCCATTAAAGCTGGCTGTGTTTATGCTGAGCTAAACAGGATGCCTATTTATTTTCCCATTGATTTTCACGTTGCGCTCTTGCGGCGAGCAGTTTGAGAGGCCTGTTCTTGTTTAATCCTACCTACATAATTACGTATGTACCACAGACTTGCTCTCCAGCTTGTGTTCAATACAGTAATTGTGTAAAAATACAACATGAATCACTTTAAAAATTACCCTGAAGTGCTGCCGGCACTATAGGAGTGCTCCCCTGTGGTTTCAGCGTCGGTGCATTCTCCAGCAACTTCTCCTCTTCCTCCTGCCTTTCCTCCAGCTCCTCACCCACGTCTCTCGGTCCAGGTCTAACCCGAGTCAGGCCCCTGTTTAGTCCCTGGTCCTGGTCCACCACCTGCAGAGCATCGGCTATCAGGCCGGACAGTTGGTCCAAGTCCTGGGGCGTCAGGTCATCCACGTCCACGTGCTGCCTGCCAACGTTCTTCACCACTTTCTCGATGAACCTCTCTGGAGGAGACAGAGGGAAGAGGAGAGAGTCAGACTTCATCTTGGAAACAGTTGAATGACGTGTCCTGCCTGAACTACAGCGTGTCAGAAGAAACATCCTGATGATGATCTGATGTTATCTGATGCTGCGTGTCACGTACCATCCACAGACGTCAGCGGGTCCTTGACTGAAGCCCCTTGATTTCTTCCCATCTTCAGAAGCCTGGATGTCGGGGTCTCTTTACGGAGCCCAGGATTTTCTATTCCGTTGCTGAAGAAGGGCCTCAGACGGGACGAGGGGCCCCCTTGCTCCTCGGGGCTCACCACCCCTCGGTGCAGGGACAGATGCCCGGAGAGAAACTGCTTCAGGGCGCCCAGGAGAAGGTCCCCCTCAGCCTGCGTGGCGAGGAGCTGGTCGGGTGGAGGTCTCTGCTTCTGCAGAGGTGAGAATGATGAAAGAGAGGAGAGACTGGAGGTCTGGGCCTTGGGGCGGTACAGGTCTGCAGGTACGCCCGACTGCAAGCGGTTATGCTGAAAGAACCAAGAGAAGTGCATGAAATCACATGAGTTCACTGTGTAGCCACTCAGAACATAACACATGACAGAGCTGGTGTCTTCAAATTACAGAACAACTAAAAGCTGCTCAAAGTCAGAGCTTAACCAAATCTGAATCTGTGTTGTATTGGGATTTTATTGTGAAATGATTAAAAACTTGTACGATAAAATCACATTTAATGGGTATTTTGGGAGGTTTAGTGTATGTTTACAGTAGCATCAGTAAGTGCAACAGGGTGGTTTTGTGTTTTATACTTAACCGAACTTATTCTTTTAAATAAGATATTTTGACATGTATATTTGAATGTATATCGTCCTTTAAAGGAAGGTAACGGCTCAGCTCGGCTGTGGCTCAGGTGTCTCCTCGAGAAGGACAATGAACCCCGACTGTATGTGCACGGCAGCATGAGTTGCTTTGAACATTTCATAATAATCATTAAACAGCAAAATATAATAAAAGTATATTTTTAAAAGCAGGTTTCTGGGTGTGCGTGAGCGACAGAATTGTACTTGCAAATTCTGGGACCGAGACCAACGTCTCACCTGCTCTGAGTCCATCGAGAACTGAAGGACTGGACTGAAATAATGAGCAGGGATGTGGTTGTGGATGTGAATGTTGCTGAGCACCACAGCAGCTTCCTGCCTGAGCAGGTTTCCTCTGCTGTTTCTCTGCACTACATCTGCTTCATTTCTACAGGACTGCCAATTTATTATTGTTTAATATTTTAAATGACTTGATAAACTGTTCTTGGACTTTAAAAGAAACAAATGGCTCTCAAATATTGATTTATGGAGCACATTTGATTCCCTGTGGCAGTGTTTAAGTGCTTTGCGTACAATTAATAATGAATTCTAAACAAAAGAATGAAAGATACATTTACGTTATAACTGGAAGGAGATGCTTCACATAAAATAAGTTATAAAATGGGAATTTAAAATAAAACAGATCCAAACATCAGAATCTGAATATGTGCTGACACTTAATTCAGTGAGTTGCTGAAAGGACTTAATATTAAAGACATTTTATGCAACATCTGAACAAAATGATCGTTGACGTGAAAAGTTATTAATCCATTCATGTAATCATATTAACAGATCCTCCAGGACCCCCTTCAGCCCTACAGGACCCCCTTTAGACCTCCAAGACCCCCTTCAGCCCTACAGGACCCCCTTCAGTCCTCCTCCTCCTTTCCCTTTCCACCGAACACGTGAACCTGGAGAGTAAAGGCCACGCGCCCCCGAGCGACGCCTGCAGGCTCCAAGCCGTCGTGCTCTGTGAGTCTTTGGTACACCCCCCCCCACCCCCCCACCCCCCACAGCGGGAGGAAGGCCTCCACCATTCACTGAACCAGTCACGTGGAGAGTTATTAATTAGAGCAGCGAACTCTTGAACTCTCGGCTGGTATTATTTCACTCGTAACGGTCGTGCTGGGAGAAGCCATCAGTTAGGAACTAGAAGCGAGAGCGGAGTGACAACGAGGGATGACACCAGACTCCCCGTTGTGAAGGTGTGTGTGTGTGTGTGTGCGTGTGTGCGTGCATCTACCATCTTTTCTAACAGAGGCAGGTGGCTGTGCACGGGGGGTGGGGCTACATGCAGACGGTGGGGTGGAAACAGGGAGCAACAGGAGTTCATTGATGTTCACTGAATCATTTACTTTTACTGTCTGACATCTTGCAATACAAATCTATTAGAGGACATTATTGGTTATTATTTCACGCAGCGCTCAGATCTGCAGCTGGCCACAGTGAGGAAACATGATGGCATCGTACTCACTGGGTTTGTCAGAGCGGCAGGAATCACCAGCAGTATAGAAATAAGGATAAACACCTGTGTGTGATGGTTTAGGGTTAGGGATGTTTAATACATAGTTAATAGATCAAATAAACGGATAGAAATCCACTGAATTAAATACCTGAAAACATAATGTACTCCGTTACATTGATACTCACTGATCTGCAAGAGTTTAGTTCAACCAGAGATATTAAAGGAATAGAATAATATGGCAGATCTATATATTCATTAGACATCCAGGGTCTGTGAGCTATGAAAGTGAGTCTGGTGATGTTCATACTGTTCAATAATGAAATGATGTGTTTCTGTGTAAAAACATTAAACCTTTACAATACTTTTTAAAATGCAAACTAAGGGAATACATGGCGGTGTGCTGTGGAAACATAACAGTGTTCAACCACTACTGTTGCGCTGCTAACTGAATAATTAATCACCCAGTGCTAGAAACTGTTGAACTGTTCAGATCCACTTAATGAAAGTGAGATATATGGTTATTATAAACTAACAACACAACAACATCATGCTCAACTGGAAGCACAGCAGAGACCCAGCAGAGACCACTGCAGACTCCAGGACCACCTCACCTTGCTCTGGGTGCTATGACTGGAGGCAGACATTTTGGGATGGAGGCCGAGACGTTGGAGGTACGCCTGCAGATTGCTTCTGAGCTCCGCTGGCTTCCCCCTCTGGTCTACTGGGTCCATCGCCTCAGCTTCTGGTCTGCGAGAAGGACAAAGAGGTAAAGGGATGGAGACGGAGAGGGGATACTGTGTCACTGTATCAGTTCTAGAGCTAAATACAGCCTTTTAAGTCCACTTTACCATGTCAGTACTTAATAAAATATAACGATGTGCACAGTAGCACTAGCACAGTTTTAGGCCCATGGTGGGACAGTGGGACATCTCCATGGATCACAACAGTACAGAGCTACTGATGGGTAAACGTCTGACCTGCTGTCGGTGTTGTAGACGGGCCCAGTCTGCTGTGGCCTGTAGGGGATCCTCCTCAGTTTGGACAACACCCAGGACAGGACCTGCTGAGTGGTGTCATCTTCCCAGGTCAAACCTACAGACAGAAACACAGAGAACCTTTAGAACCACCGGTCTACACTTCAACACTGCATGGGGGTCCTCAAAAACAAATGAATGCATGAAAAGAAGCTGAAACGCAGTAAGTATGTTCTGGAAAGAAGGGCGAGGGACTGCAGAGCGTGCTGTAGTTTTCCTAAACTCATTAGGTCACTCATTAGCAGAGGAGACAAGGCAGCAGTCCTTGGAGACTCTGGCTGTTTCAGTAACTAAGCACAAAGCATTTCTTCTCTCCTCCTCCTGCCACAGTTCAGTAGCACGGGCTTGAAGAGCTGATTATTAATAAAATAAATTGTGCAACCGCTTTACCCGAAACAGTTCACAATGCGCACTCTCGGATATTTACATCTCCAACGTGTCCTTACAAGAGAGAGTAAGGAGGTCACGGGTGAACGCCAGAGTTCAGCCATTCACTCTGCACGTCTGTACACTGTCATGTTATCAAGGTTCATTTAAAAAATAATGGTGATGTGATTTATAAGTGATAAACATGATGAGTGATAAGTGATTTGGTCATTTGCAGGTCGAAACAAGTGCTGAATCTGGTTCTATTTGGTTAAAAGGTTCCGTTTTGCATGCTAACATGCTCAAAATGATAATAACAGCATGTTGATGTTTAGCATGTATAATGTTTTCTATGTTCACTGTCTTAGTTTAGCATATTAGCATGCTAATATTTGCACATCAGTGACTAAGCACAAAGAGGACAAACTGAGTCTCGTGTCTCCTGGGTGACATTTGTATTACCTAGTGGTCAAACTGTCTCTGCGCCAATGTCAGCCAGACAGTCCTGCACACTTACTGAACTTGGCAAGTGAAGTGCATCAGCATCAGTGACAAAGCAAAAGGCTCATCTGCATTTCAGCAAGTGTACAAAAGGACAAGTTTGATGAGCTGCTTGGGCCTTCACGTCTGTTTCTTATGCTTAACATGCATCCAAACACAGCGTTTTGGCAAGCGAACAGAGGAGCAGGCGCCAGCACCAGATGGGGTAGCGGAACGAAATGTTACCGGAAATATGGCTCAAGCACAACATGAACCGAGGCGTTTGGCAGATGAGCGATGATGTTCCTGAAAGGTTCCAGTAATACAGACTGCAGCTCCAGATGTGATGCCACGAGATGCGGATCCAGCACCGAGGACGCACTCTTGAAATGAGAACTGTAAACGTTGCATCTCAAGCTTCCTGAAGGGAAGCTGCTGCACAACACACGCCAGAAACTGCTGCAGACCAAGCAACCAAGAAAGAAATCACGTTTTAAACCCTGCTGGCAACCACACGATTGGTTAAGTGAATACAGGGAAGTCTAAAACACATTAAGTTGTGATGGGAATATTCATATAACACAGAAAGATCACATGAAGAGCTGCAGTTCGCGGTGACCGGTTCGTCACTACGAGCGACCCCCTTTCACATTGTCAGTTGATGCATTGCTATTTTAAAAATGTAGATTGTGGCTGCTTTAGATATCCATCTTGACCCAACAACAAATGCTATCAAAAATAAAACTTTGCTCATAATTTAAACCTCCTCTTCTCTTTAAAGACCAGACATCAGAAATGATTGGTTCAGGTTGCCCATCTCTCTCCCTTATTTCCTGTTATCTCTCTCTGTTATTGCTGTCTAATAAAGGCACAAAAAGAAAAAGGTTAATGTCTTTCCCCATCTCACTCTCGTCACCTCACTTCACAGTGTCAGTGTCAGCCTACTTTAGTCCTCCTGATCGAGACACTACCACTGGTCAACCAACAATAGCTTGTTTTTAACAAAATGAATCTACACGTCGGCCTTCACGAGCAGTGCATCTAATTTAATCAGCTCAACTCGTTACGGAACATTTCAGCACCTTCTTTAGACCCCTGCTAAATGAATTACGACCCCAACTGCCACAAGCCTCTCTTTAACAGCTGCACAGCGTGTCAGGCCAGCTTTCGCCATCAAAGAGCCATAAAACGGAGCCTTTAACAGCAGCCACGGTGGCTGAGAAAACGGGCGTTAGCGGCGGGTGAACAGACGGCATCTGACACAACAGGTTAATAAACGTTGGAGCCCCTGCCGGGACATTCAGAGCGACTACGCTTCTCACACACAGAACCAACCGCACAGACGTGGACAGGAGGCTGCCGGCCAGTCGAGGTAGAAGGAGCGAGATGCTATAAGATCGACTACATGAGACTCTGTGTGGTGATGAAGATGCAGGACGTTTTCAGGGCAGAAGGAGCAGCAGCAAATGAGCTTCAGTTCCTAGATGGCCAAAAACAGTGAGGAGGTCAGAGGTCAGAGGTCAGAGCCTTCATGCCTTGACAGGGAACACTTTTGGACTAAATTTACAAAGTCACAGTAACTAAACGTGGACAAAAACGTAACAGGCTTTCCCCGGTTGACTGAAACCTGAAGCACATCCACACTCACTGCAGCGTCACTCTACAAACCAGCAGGCAGCAGGGTGAGAGAGCACACTGAGGCCAGATGCACAGAGGTGACAGGTGTTTTGTCTTGTCTTTTTGTTGTTTGCTTAGAGTTGAGCACTGACTCCTGCACCTTAAACTGACTGCTCGGAGGTGTTCAAGCTAAACATGGTGATGTGAAGGTTGCGTTCGGGCGCATGAGGTTGCATTTTGTTGTTGTACTTAGTTCTTGATCGTTGGTGTATTTGTAAGTTGCCATTGCCAGCATGTTGAGTCAGGTTGCATTGTGGGTAATGTAGGCACCAGGTGATAAGAAGATATCTGGTTCGGCTGCATCGATTCTGATCCTTTTCTTATCTTTGAGTCTGACAAATGTAACTCTACCCCTGGATGAGAGCCTGAAGGAAAACCAGACACAAACAGACGTCAGCTTTCTGTGAAAACTAGACCTGGAGAGGGTCAAAGGTCATGGACAAGATCAAAGAGGCCATTCACATCCAACCCCTGAACAGAGACGGAGGTCACAATCTCCCTCCACATCACGATCCAAAGGTTACATGATGAAAACTCGGCTCCATTTGCTGAAGACCATAAGAAGGGGTTGAAAGTCTTCGTCACCTCAGTACAGGTGAATACATTTTGTGTGTGTGTCCTCAATGCATTGAAAAACTCTGGATAATATGCAGACCTCCCTTTTAACAACATTCCTTCTACTGAGAGCGACGCCTGTGTGATTACAAACCAGGGTGTTGCGTTTGGTAATACACATACCTTTATACATATACCTTTCGGGCCACGAGTTAGATTAGAAAATTGATACAACTCTCATATCTGTCTATCAATATGAAGCTGCAGCCAGGAGAAAGTTAGCTTAGCTTAGCATAAAGACTGAAGACAGGGGGAGGCAGCTAGCCTCACTGTAGCTTCACAATGAACAGACGCACGAGAACGATGTCATGTCTAATTCTCAGAAAGACAGTGAATAAGCATATTTCCCAAAATGTCAAATTATCGCTTTAACTGTGCAAACCCCGGTTCACAAAAGTACATGTGAACAGGGGCGTGGACCGTCAGTGGACACTGGGAAAAAGACAGAGACGGTTGATGAGAGTATATGTTTCTGTGTGTGTTTACAAGAGAAAAAGATAAGGAGAGAACAAAGTGTGTTATCTTCTCAGTGGACTGGCAGGACCTGAAATGCAGATGCGTCAGTGTCTTTAGAGTTTTGTCCTCTCTAATGGCTTCTGCTGCAGACAGCCGGGGCCAAACATCTCATTTGCATAATTCATTTCACTTCAGAGCGCCTGACAAATGCCTCCAAACTCTCTGTCTCTCTGTGAAATCTGAATATTACTCCGGCGCTCCCGCAGAGTGCCGATTCGGAAAATTAAACCAGAGGAGCAGTTTTTGTTTTGTTTTGTTTTGGGTTTTTTTGCGTGGGGGGGGGCAGTAGGGCACCAAATCAGGCTTAAAAGTAAGATGGTTGGGACACAAAAAAGCAATAGCTTTTAGTAAACTCATCACAAAATAACTGTTGTTCTTTTTGTTGGACATCTTTCAGGCATGAAGAGCTGAACTCCAGAGAGCAACAAGCTGCTTTCACCCCGTGTAGCTGAGGTCCTTCAGAGCAAAGCTGCATGATGAAAGTGGCTGAAATGCCCACAGATGCTCCGGTGGGCCTCTGCCTCCCTCTGGTGGTGCCGTACAACAACAGCAGCGTATTACACCAGCTGATCACGGGTCCATCATTTCCACACAGGTTATAAATAAAAATATTTCACATTTATCCAAGTCTAGTTTAGCCTTTTGTAGGATATATTACTGTGTAGTTTTATTACTGTAAGTAAGTAGAGGTGTGTGTGTGTGTGTGTGTGTGTGTGTGTGTGTGTGTGTGTGGACATGTATTGCTCATGTTGTGGGGACATAAGTTGTTTGTTTACACAGTCACATTGTGGGGACTCACTTTCCTTATGGGGACAAAATGCAAGTCCCCATAAGTCAAGTTAATTGGTTTAAGGTTAAGTCATGACTGTGTGTGTGTGTGTGTGTGTGTGTGTGTGTGTGTGTACCTCTGTTAGAGAGCTTGTCCAGCAGCATCCTGAAGCGAAGCGCTGCAGACAGGGAGACATCGTAGGTGGCAACTTCCTTCACTGGACCAGAGTGACATCTCCCAAATATACCATCTGTCAACACACACACCCACACACACACACACACACACACAGACTTTAAGTAGAGAATCTAACTCACTTTTATATTTAGTTTGTCGCACTGAAAAGACTGACTTCACTGTAATCATGACACAGTCCACAGTGTCGTCAGAACAACATGTCACACAGTTGACGAATTAAAAAGGTACACAAATAAAAAAGTGTGTATTGTACATGCGGGGTTATGGCACACTGGAGAAAACTGGTGGTCAAAGTAAAAAGATAGAAATATTAACAGAGACTAACAGTGCTGCTCCACACGGTCACACCAGCATTTTAAATTCAAATTAAGTGCATTTGAATGGAATCACTGCAGTGAGAGGATTCGTTCATTCAGGAGGAGCGAGTCGGCACAACGAGTTCACATCAAGCTGATGTTGAACCCAGTTTTCAACAGATGAGCGACAACATGTGGCCAGATGCAACGAACAGCAGCAGTAACACCCTGGTTCATATTTAACATTCACAACATCTGTGACGTGGCAATTCAGACGTGACTCGTGTTCAACAGTGACGTGAAGCAGGTGTTCATCCAGGACGTTCTGGAGTAACATTGATATTGAAATAAACCCTTTGTTATGAGCCTGACGTCTAATTACATTAATATTCATCGATTTCCCTCAAAGTGAAATCAAAGACATTGTTTGTGTACAGCAATATGTAGAAATAAAACATTGTAAATGATTATTTTAATGTGACACATTTACATTTCTGGAAATTAATAAAATTCACAATCTGCAGTTTGGTCTTTGTAGAACCAGAATATTGAGCAGTGGATCCATTGTTGACTTTAGTACTTTCGATACACTTCAATAGGTAGTGTGGTGTCACCTCCTCCAGAGATCAGAGGGAGCTTAATGTACTTAAATGAGGTTTTGTTGAATTATTATTATCAGTGTCTCTGTGGATTGACCTGATTTGACTGTATTTTCATTGAAAAGGTCATCGTTGTTTTACTAAACATAGAGCCCATGACACACAGTGTGACTTTACACCCAGTCACACTTCCTTCTAACACAGCAGGAAGTGTTAATGGGAGCTGAAGGCCGGCAGGAGGCTGAAGACGTGGGCGGCCAAAGATGAGTCAAAGGACGGATATAAAACGCTCACCACGACCTGCTGATCTTACACCATGAAGAATAAGTGAGCATGTGGTGCAGTAATAAACCCTCAGAAAGAAAAGACGCATGAATATTGTTGCCTCAGTCAGACATTTACAGGGAAATCTTTGGTGAACTGTGTTTCCAGCTGCCTGAACATACGAGCAGCACCACGCCTGGTTAGGAGACACTTGCTGCTGCTTTCCTGGAGAACATATAAAGCACATTTTTAAGAATCAGATTCAAATTGTCAAAACTTTGTTTGCATGTAACGTCAGTAAAGCACCATGTTACTACTCTTTGGGTCAGTTCTATAGTAATAATGTTTACTTTCTAACATCCGTCACATTTATTTTACAAAAGCAGATGTTTTTATTTTATAAAGAACAGATCATGAAGCATCATTCCAGCCCAGCTCATGTATGTTTGGAAATATAAATGTCAATGTCAATATCAAATGCATTGTCAGAGAGCATTTTACAGATAAATTCACTATTTTTTCCACATTAACAACAACATGTCCTCATTATGTTACTAGAAAACACAATATTGAGCATAGCGTTAGTTCAGACAGGCCAAGAGGTCAAGCTCAGCTCACAACACCATCATCATGCTGCTTCCTCTGCAAGCTCCTCCTCTTCACACCGTCTGACTTCTCACACATCAAACAAAACTACTGCAGACGGAAAATTACTTTTCTCTCTGCTCTAAATTATAATGACCTGCTATAAATTCTTATTGTCCTCGATGCTGTCAATCTCATTATCTGTGGTAAAAGTGCAGAATATGCTAAATGTGCTAGGAATAAAGTGTGTGTTTGCATCTGTGCTGTTAGTATGTGAATGTTTGGTGTTTGTGTGTGTGGTTCCACGTGTTTCTGATGACCTTAGACCTTAGACCTTCCAACAAGTAAGAAAACAAACAAGAAGAACCAATAAAGTGATGAGCATCAGATTTCACTAGATGTCATATTTGATGTCTGAAAAGCAGAAGGAAGAAGATGAGGTTGTGCGAGCGTCTCACTGCAGATCTGCATGCATGGATGTGTGTGTGCATGTATGTGGGAGGGTATGCACGTTGCATAACAGCACTTCCACATGGTAATTCAGGCCTCTCGTCTATAAATAGCCTCTGCGTCACTGTGGTCGTCTCTATCAAACTGCAGGCTCCATTTAACAGGCAGCTGAGGATGACCAGCGGCTGGCCTGCACTGCTGTGATTATTCTCCGACGCTGAGCTGAGGGCAAATTCTGTTGTTTGCAAATGAGACGGAAGAGTGAGATGTGCTGCGGGCGTACGACGAAGAGTGAGATGAGCGAGGGGGAGCAAAGGGAGAGCTGTAATGCTGTAAATTAGATCGGGACGTTGCCACGTTTGCACAAACTTCCTCAACATTGCAAAAGTTTCAGTTTTCTGGTTTCTGAATAAATTGTGCATGAAATAAAGATACGTGGTTTTGTCAAATGATGCAGCCTTGCCGTGATATGATGAAATATCTCATGGCACAACAGTTACACGTAGATTTGGACTTATTGAAATGTAGAAAACTTGCTGTCTCCCCAACATGCAACTGGCAACTATTGTGTCGTTGTTTAAGTTTGCATAGAAATCTTTTCTGACGTTACGCTGCAGAAAGACAGCGACAGAGAGGAAGAAACAAGTGTGTTGACTCCACACAGCGAGACAACAGGCCTCTGAATTATCCCTCATCATTTAACCCATGTGGAGCTGCAGCATCATCAAGATCAAAATGATTGCATCCATAATATTGTAACTGCAACAAAGTGCAAAAAAAGTAGAGCGAGATCCCGAGTGAACACATTCAACAGCGGTTCTGTTTCCAGGAAGGAACATCTTGAATTATCTCTCATAATTATGCTCATGCACATCTAAGGCTCTGCAATTTATCCCAGTTCGCTACCAGAGGGCCGTACTTCAGAGCCAGACACGTCTCCTTGTGATTTATGGTGCAGATTAGAGCAGAATGAGGATTCACAGAGCCATTCTCAGAAGCACAGGGTGTATTAAGATGGAGGAGATGGACCGGCAACGCTGACCAGATGTTGCTCTCAGCTGCAGCTTAAATATAGCTGTCATTTAATCAAAATGAGAATTTAATACTTATTTGTGTTTGTCACGTGTGCACTTTTCTTTTCAATAAAGGTTCAACGCTTCCACTTGATTTCAGCGACATCGCTGAGCAGGATTCAGACATGACTTGATGAATGAGAACATTAAAATGTTGTCGGGGGCTGCTGCACCTGTTGCATCGCGACAGCGTTCATTCAAAGGGATTTTCTTGCTGAACTAATAACCACAACAACAACAAGCTTCATGAGATTCCTCTCACTTTGCAGCAAACATTACTTGCATGTATCTGACTGCAGGTTACTGAGTTGTGTCAGCGCAGGACTGACTCACTCTGAAACAGCAAATCAGACTCAACCACGACAGGAGATCCAGCCATCTGAGGCTGCTGCCATGTATGCTAAAGAGTTAGCATTAACATATGTTGGGGGCACCAGGACAGCATGTAATTGTTCTCATCACTGGAAGTTGAATTCCTTAGCGACACAGTGCTGTTGTGCATCTCTGGACTGCTTTGTCGGGATGCGCTGACTGAAAGCAGCAAAACCCGATCTTGTCTAATGAACTGGATTGAGACGTCTTAATGGATCTGTTGCCTCCGGGGACGCGCACAAGTCCCCCGATCTCCACAAGATCGATGGCATCTGGCATCGCTGGGCAGGGCCTGGCTGCTCTGACTGGCTTAAAGTAAAGGGTTCCCTTCACACCTGTCAAGAAGCGGTTCTGGCTCTGGAGGTTTTCATCGTGCTGGTCGTGGATGACCAGCAGGACAGGCTGCAGGTTTGCATGTAGAGCCCGCTGTGTGTCCTGTGGTCTGATTTTGCAGTAGAGTAGTTCATTGGAACTGAAACGATTAGTCCATTTACCGCTTAGCAACTATTTTGATCTTGTAATATTCTAGAAAGACATTTTTAAGGAAGAATAACAAATTCAAATCAGTTCTTATTATTCTTATTTTAGCTCCTCAGATGCCTGCGAGTCAGACAAAACAAGAAATCCAAGGATGCAATTTAGGTTTCACATGTAGCAAAAACAAATGCACCATTTCATGATTCAGAAACGATCAGCAGCTGAAAGCCCTGATCCAGACTCAATGCTCTCTAATCATTATAGCTGCCAAATTCTCATTACGCCAAAATGTCATGTACTGACAGTTTCCCCCTGTTAGTAATGTAAGTAAGTGAATATTTATTTATATAGCACTTGTTAAAACACGCAGTTACAAAGTGCTTCACACACACATGAAAATATAAATGAATAAATAGATAAAGGGAAGAGTAAACTCAATACAAACAGCACAAAACAGCTTTTTAGAAGCTGCTTCAAACGTTAAAGGTTCAGTAAATCTGAGCGACTGGGGAAAATGACTCCAGAGGGTCAAGACTGCAAGGCAGCGATCACCTTTTGTGTTGCAGTGGCAGCGAGGGATGGATAAAAGGTAAACGTGTGGATGTCTACACCTTGATTTGATTCAGACTCGGCTCTTTTCTCTGCTGATCTGCTGCGTTTTAATTGATAATATGTTGATGACATGTTTTTCATGTTGTTCTTGTCTTTTGACTTCAGTCTGATCCACTGTCTAAGATGGTCTCTCTGCCTCGAGGCTGAAAAACAAAGGTCACGCCAGCTTCATTATAATACAATTACAGGAAAACCCATCAAACCACACACTGTTCATCAATAACCCCACCCACACCCACCGATCAGACAGGCATACAGCCGTGCAGCTACGATGGATATTAGATCACACCACTGCAAAAACTGCACAAAAACGAAATCTTATTGAGATGCAAATTAAAAAAACATCAACTCACTGTGAGTTTGAGTTCAAAAGGTTTAAAAAGGTTGAAGCACGCGACAGTGGAGCTCCACAGTCGATCATCAGACTCTGTGACATGTTGACTGTTGCTCTGCATGTTCAGGAGACAACGTGCAACAGGGCGCAGATGGGTAATGGGCCGGTTTAGCCCTGCTCCACTCGCGTCTGTTGCCATGGTAATTCTCATCGAGTGCTCTTTGTCCCTCGCAGCTAATCAAGGGCGAAGCAGTGTAAGAGGGCTGAAACAGAGCACACTCCTTTGTCGTGTGTGTGTGTGTGTGTGTGTGTGTGTGTGTGCGTGTGTGTCTTCTTTTTCAACACTAGCTGATGTTTTTTGGGTGAATTAAACATTACCTGGCCACATTATTGCAGGTTAGCGCTTGAGTTTCAGGAACATGGAGGGGTTGTGTGGAGGAGGTTGTGGTTCCTGCAGCAGCCACTAGATGTTATCAAGGAGCCATATTTTGACCAATTGCACCTTTAAACTAAATTTTTATTTCTAGCAAGGATATAAAACACAAACTATAATGTGAAGCATTTGCGTTTCTTCCACATGTGAACACTTAAACAGTGTTTAAAGCAGTTTTGCAGTCTGCACTTTTCTGCCATTGTAGTCAATTTCAAAAGGAAATGTTGTGTAAAAAGAATCCAAGCATGACGAATAGGTGAAGGAAGCGTTAACGGCCCAATTGGAAGGACGACATCATTTGTCTGTGGCTTCCTAAATAATTTCAAATCACTGTGGACTGAAATAAAACAGTTGTATGACGTAACTAGGTTTGGTTGAGGTTAGGAAACGTTACTGTATGTCCTGTATGTGGGGTCAGAATGTAAGAAGCAGCGTGTCATGATGGTTTATACACTCTGTATATAGCACAGAAAGAGTAACACTAATCTCCAGCACACTGTTCAGTTCGGCGCTCCTCTTTCCGAGTTAACTAAGGCCAATTAAAGCATAGCTGGTGGACGTGTTCTCTGCTGCAAATGAGCTCCATGCTGAGCAAGCCTCTTCGAGATGAGCTCCATTCCAGCTGTGACAGTCCAGCCGAGGGGCCCAATCAACACCTGGGGGGGAACAGGGCCTCCATCACCGAGCAGGAGATGACCGACGTGTCCCGACTGGACTATTAGTTTCATGCTCAGACACAAATCCCATAACATGAGAAATAAGGGTATTTTTATTGAAATATATAAATGTATGACGTCAAAGTTACAGGAACTGTTTCTGATCTTATACTTTGTGGAGATTGAATATTTATGGATCAATACCTGAGTGACAAACGCCATTAACTGTGTCATATGTGGTTTGTGTGATTTGAACACTCATTTGATGTGTGACAGTACAGATTACAGAGTATCTGCAGCATGGAGGGTGGAACGGTGTGTTTAACTAAAAATTATATAACTTACTGTTTTTTAAGTTTCCAGTTTGGTTCAAATAACTTTGTCTCCAGCAGCCAGCTGTTTGGGCACTACCCACCCAGCAGGCAGCAGGCAGACACAGTTAGACACTAGCTGGTGAAGAAAGTAGAATATTGAGCAGATATTGTTCTCAGGAGTTGGTGGAGACCAAACCAGAGCTAAAAAGCAAGTGGATATTAGACTTACATTCTGCAGACGAACAGAAACCTTATTCCAAATGAATGCTAATGCTGCTAATGTTTCTGCTCTCGTGTAAATATGCAGCTGTTTGCTAACACGTTAGCCGTAACAGCTTAGTAAGGCGATCACATGCCAGAGCTGTGTGTGTCTGTCAGCTTGATGAGCTCCAGAAGGTGTCAAGAAAACTAATTAAGCAGCTTTAAAGTTGTTCGACTGCAGAGGTTTAGACTTAAAACTCCTTAAAATGAAGCTATGGCTACTTGTGACCTTTTCTCTCTGCTTGCTGTTTTTTCATTTGAAGGGGTAAAATGTTCCTGTGGGTGTCCTGATCCCCAGGTTGGGAACCATTGTTATATATTCTAGAGGTTGGTGACGTAACAATGTGCCTTTAAAGATGGAAAACAGGAATTGTTGACCATTGTTAAGTCAATACATTGAGTTTTTGCAAACATACCAAAATGTTGTGCTCACTGATAGCACATGTTTTTAAATCTAATGGTGCTGCATTGGAATTTTTCTAAATAACACAATAAATCATATATTTGCTTAGATTATGATCGTTTTCTTAACTTTTTCCCATCATCAAGTTGGACAAAAGGAAGGAGGGAAAATGAAATGTTCCAGAGTTTAGTGCATAAAACCTGCAGCGAGCAGGAAGACTCACCAAATTCACCAGACCCCCCAAAGACTGTCGATGCAAACAAAAGCAGAAAGCAAGATTGATTGGGCTTCCTGCACATTGCTGCTCGTCTCCCATCTGAAAATATTAGCCCAAGCTCAGACGCGCTTCCCCCGATGCAGCTCTGCTGAGCAAACTCACAGCGCAAACACGATCCATCACACCCAGCGCAGCCCGAGCCACCGGGGGTGAAACTCGGATTAATCTCTCGCTGAACGATCGTCACAAAGCACAGAGGTCGTGGAACAGGAAGTGAGAAGTTCACTTGCTGTTGTTGTTTTATTCTTACACACACACACACATATATATATATATATATCCTGGTCAGGAAAAGGGATCGTATTTCTCCAGTATTAGCTTCTCTACACTGGCTCCCTGTAAAATCCTTCTCCTCACCTTCAAAGCACTTAACGGTCCGACACCATCATATCTCAAAGAGCTCATAGCACCTTATCACCTACTAGAGCACTGCGCTCCCAGAATGCAGGTTCCTTGTGGTTCCTTGTGGTTCCTTGTGGTTCCTAGAGTCTCTAACAGTAAAATGGGAGCCAGAGCTTTCAGCTATCAAGCTCCTCTTATGTGGAACCAGCTTGTTTGCGGGAGGCAGACCACCAGATGGCTGGTTCTGGTTCTGCTCGAGGTTTCTACCTGTTAAAAGGTAAGGTAAGGTAAAAGGTGTCTCCTGGTGCTGCTCATGGTGGGAACGTTGGGTCTTTGTAAATATAAGAGTTGGTCTCAACCTGCTCTTTAAGAAAAAGTGCCCTGAGTAAACTTTGATATAAAACTGAACTGTTTTGAGTAAATAACCTTAAGTGCGCTGAATTTAATTATCAGAAAGCAAACAAGCTGTTCCATTTAGAAATAGATTCAAACAAGACATACAGTTATCACTGACACAAGATATCTTATCACACAGTAGCGCCGCACCTGAAGTTGAATCTGGGTTAAACAAATACAGCCGAGTGTTGGCCTTCATGTCTGATCCTCACCTGACTCACACCCTCGTCCTCAAATCTGCAGCTGCTGTGAAAACATAGAAACGTTTAAGTGAGTAAGAATAACCGACAGGCAGCCATCCTGATCTCTTTGGACAGACTCAGCTGCATGCTGGGGCGAAAAATGAAAGTCAGCAGAGTTTCCTACACTGCAAAGAAATGCCATCTAACCAGACAGTTATCTATTAAATGCTTTCATCCAATGTAATCAAGTGGACAAGATCAATAGATTCCTGAAAACAGGTGAAGCTGAAGCGAATACTGGTCAGACGCTATCAGTCGCTTAGATAAAGCACTGAAAACTCACCGAAGAAAGAAGTGTTTTACTATAAAACCCGTCACAATGAAAATGTCACGTCGCTGATGGAGCAGCGTCTCTCCACGCAGCTGGCCGGCTCGTTCTCCTTTTGTACCCAGACAAACGCTTTAAAGTAGCACAAAGTCTGCAGGGGTAGGTGGACACGCTTATCACCGCTCACCGAGTCCCGGATCATCACAAGGTTGTCACATTTATTTAAGAACATCAACACCACCAACAGAGCCGGGGAACCGTGGAGAAGAGAAACAATCAGAAGGTTTATTTAAGGAGGTAACACGTATCGCTGCTGTCTTCATCCACCTGTTAAAGCAATAACTTTCTTCATGCACACGTGTGTTACATGAGTGCGTATGCTGGTGATATTTGGCACCTGTGTGTACGTAATGCAGCAATAATACAAAAGCTTGGTTTATTTAGAGACTAAAGGGTTCTAAAGGGAACTCTGGATCCAATGAAAACTGAAAGTATTGCTCTGATTATCATTATTCCCTCTCTTGCTGCACACTGTGAGAGGAAAGAGACTGATATATATCTGCATAACAGATAACTGATCCATGTCCTTCAGTGCCAAGCTCTAAGTGATATGGGAATGTTGCTGGGCTGCTAGTTTAGGAACACCATCGATAGATTTGATCAATTCAATTTACACAAAACAATGCGTGTTTATTGTTAAACCAGCAGAAAAACAACACGCAAACGCAATTATCTCGTTAAACTGTGAAGAAAAGCTCAATAAAGGTTTTAAAGCGCATGAATAAAAGAACGAAGGATGGTTTCAGCTCACTACAAAACAAAGAAATGCTGTTACATGAGAGGGCCACCCTTTTGGCCACGCCCTAATCAGTGATGATTGTCAGCTTGTGGATGATCCTGCTGTGACGCACTGATTCTGGCAGAACCTGAAGGTAACCAAGACTTTAACCCAGTGAGCAGTGTAGCAGCTCTCCAGGCAAGATACGCATCTCTAGTGTAGTGTTGATCATACCGTAACAGCTCCCAGAGCAAAGGTTAAAGAACAACTTGTGTCCTGAAGGTATTGAGATGTCACACTGCCCTTGTTGTTGGGAACCGGTGGACTGTCCTCACCTGAACAATACCAGCCGTACTCAGTGTATCTTCCTGCCAAGAGATTACAGTCAGCTCGGGCAGTCAGAGCTGCTGTGGGGCCTGATAGAGCCTGAGCTGCCGATCAGCGACAGACTGGCATTGTGTGCAGGGGCAGTGTGACAGCAGCTATTGAACAGGTCGGACACACGGTGGCTGAGAACAATGGCTGTGAGATCCAGCTGTCAGCGCAGCCGAGGGGAGCTCCTCATGCTCCTTCAACCCTGGACGTGAAGTGAGTCCCGAGCGGATCAGTAGCTCCCAGAGAGTGATAGAGTCACTTTAATACTCACGTGTCACGATGATTAGCAGCCAGGGTTAATGAGGAGATTTATGTCTTTATGCATCCATTCCTGTTCTGAACTAGTGGAAGTGTATTTTATCATTTGTCATGTGGCCATCCTGGTCGCTGTTGCTGTCTGTTAATCAATCAATCAATCAAAATATACTTGTATAGCACCTTAAAACTAATCAAATGCAGTTTAAAGTGCTGTGCAGACAAAGTGTAGGAAGGTAAAATGGCCATAGGAGACTAATGCTCAGCAAAACAACCAGAAAATAAAACTACACAAAATAAACCTGATTAAATAGTGAAAATGTGGATAAGATAATGAAATAAATTGTTAAAATATAGATCAAATAGAATAAAATTATAATAATGATAAGTAAGTCTAGCGTCTTGTAAACCCATATGGGCCGGGACTCTCAAATAAACAAATCAATCAGTTAAAAAGAAGATAAATCTGGTGAGAACAGCTGCATTTCTGTGCAACACCCATTCAAGTCAAATCATGTTAGACAAGTATTGACTTTACGGGGGCCACCCCCTTTTATTCGCTTGTCAAAAGTGTCCGTCCTGATCGGTTAATAGATCTGCACTGCTGTCAACTGATCAACATCTGATCAAATCCGTGAACCTATCTATCAACCTATCAACAAACAGCATATGGTTCCCAGTCCGAAAGTGTGTGTATGTACTTTCTGACCAGTCACTGTGACTGTGCTAACAGTAACATGATTAGCTGATCCCAGAGCTGTGTAGGAGGACTAATCTAATTAGCACTGCTACGTTTACAGCAGCCACTGTTTGTCCGACCGCTGTAAAATGAAATCTGGCCTTTTCTTCCAGCTCTGGCTGGCAGTGAGAATAAAACTGGGGAGGCGATCACAAGCAGCAGATCCTCAAAGGGTGGACAGAGTCCTCCATCACAGCTGGAACATCCCAGAACAACCACCCAGCTGAGGGCTGTTTAAAGACACATGAAGGAACAGAGGCACAAACACACTGTGTGCACCAGTGAGATCTGCAGAAGCAGTGACATCACTGTCCCGCTGTTCCGCTGTCTCACAACACTTACTGAGTCTTGTCTGTTTCAACTCTGCATTTTCTCCTTCTATCTGATCTTCAGGCTCTAAAGGAATATTAATAAGTATTTCCTGTGAAATACTGAACAGTAGTAAAACTGTTCAGTATTTCAGAGGAAAGAAAATAAGTTTCTATAGAGCAGAATTATGTTTTGTCATCTTGCCTATCCTGTTAATCATCTCGCAACCCCTTCACATTTACTGGTGACCCCTTCATGCAGCTCTGGCCCCCGGCATGTGAACCAGTGCCCTACATGATGTCTAAATACCAGAGATGAGGACTCGAGTCACTGTGACTTGGACTCGAGTCGACTCGAGTCGCTGTTTTGATGACTTGTGACTTGACTTGACAAAAAATGAGAGACTTGAAACTCGACTTGGACTTGGAAGTTAAAGACTCGGGACTTGACTTGACTTGAGACACATGACTTGAATGACTTGACTGTTGTTGAATTCGTGTTTTCAGTTTTAATATAAATATAAAATTAA
>JAVQJD010079343.1:0-11449 GCA_036023655.1 Nannoperca australis
TGTATCTCACTGAAATATTTCTCTTTAGGCGATTGTGTCTTATATTAAGTGTGATAAGATAATTTGACTAGAAATTAGAAAAATACACTTGGTAAGATTTTGAGTTTTTGCAGTGTGATGCTTATGTAGGAACCCTGCAGGTGTGGTTTTCCTGTGTAGACCACCAGACTAGATTGGGGGTGCCCGACTTCCACTGTGATGCTTCTACCAAACCTCCTCCTCAATCTGAGACCTGCAACACATCTCCCTGTCCTCCCATGTGAGACACCACACTTGATATGCATCGTATAATCTAGTGCATCTAATCTTTGTCTTTAGTCTGTAGTCTACTATGTATTCATTTAGAGAAAGGAGGTATGTGGTTTAAGATAAGGGTTTGAAATTTACAGCAGCAAAATGTTTTTTATAACAACCAGGTGGCGCTCTAAGCAAGGAGTCTGCAGTGTAACTTGTGGAGGAGGGGTGGCCAACAGGGTGCTGTACTGCGCTGGAGAAACAGAGGGGGAGGAGGATGTGGTGAAGGATTCAGAGTGCAGTGACTTTCCCAAACCCACAGCAGTGGTTTCATGTAACACCCACAGCTGCCCAGCAAGGTACATAGCACTCACACACACACACACACACACACACACACACGCACACACATCAGAAATCAGTTTTCGCAAAGGTAAAATGACTTAAATACCACTGTCATTTGTGCAGGTGGAAGGTTTTCAGGACATCACCTTGCTCGGTGTCCTGTGATTTGGGTGTAGCTCAAAGGACCGTGTCTTGTGTCCAGTTCGTCCACGGCAAGGAGAGTGTGGTGCCGGAGGTAAACTGCCGTGCAGCTGTCAAACCAGCCACCACAGTGCCCTGCCTGGTGCAGGTCTGCACATTTAGATGGGAGGTGAAACCATGGAGCCAGGTACATTTAACATGAGACAAAGCGGTGCTTGAAGTAACACACTTGCACATACACTTACAACACACTGAGGCTTATTCCTCATATTTAATTTGTATTACTGTCTTCAATATTGAGTCAATATCCCATTTTTAAGGACCATGCCAGGGGGTTTGTATGTTTGAGACCATTTAAATAAATTGTATCCACAGCTAGTCATTCTTGCAAAGCAATCCACTCTGTTTTTGAAATATAAATGTACTTGTTCCACCAATCCAGGCATTAAGTGGTTTCCATTTATTAGCAGAGTCTTGAAACTTGCTTGAGATGTGTAATCCAGTGAAAAAGTCTACAAACATTTTTGTTGAATGCAATGATCATGCAACACTGACAACAAAAAAGATAATGCAGATTTGATGCTCTCTTTGACGGATCAAGTTTCAAGAGTCCGTCAAATAATTTCCATATTGTGTGGAAATAACTAACAACCAGTTGCTTTCTGAAATTGAAATCCAAAAATGAAAATGTGTATATATGCAGCGTGTCTGCAAAAATTTAAATTATACTGAACTTGTTCGGGCTTAACGCCTGGACACAGTGGTATAGTCCTTTAATGGACTACAAACTCCTCTCCTTATTCCCAGACATGCAACCTAATACTGTTATACCGAATACCTAATACTGCACTGTTACTTAAACTTACATTTTTTTTAATCAGTTCCTTCATGTGATTCTCATGTATTGTGTGATATCTTACACTGATGTTTGTTTAGTAATGATGTTTCTAACACTGTGAGTTAACCTTGATCACCATGCTGTACCAAGAGAAATTCCACCAACCGGCTGTGTGGTCAGTAAAGTCAAGTAAACTGAGGTTTCTTTTGCAATATGAATGTAATAAGTGCAGAAAGTCACCGCTGTGTTGCCCTGCTCTCCAGTGTTCAGTATCCTGTGGATATGGGATCCAGTCCAGAGCTGTTTCCTGCATGGGCCCCTCTAAGCCGGAGCCCCTCAGCCCTCTGTTTTGCATGCACATGCCCAAGCCAATCACCATCCAGGGCTGCAACATGGGCAGCTGCAGAGATGTGCTGCCTACCTCAGATGCCACCACCACTGCAGTGCATACTGAAGTGAAGGCTAACCACACAGAGGGACTTCTCCTGTCTCCAACAAGTCACAAAGATATAAAACTGTTCCGCATGGGCCATCTTCCTCCAAGTCCAACAAAGGCAATCACCATCCCACAGACCACCACAACACCCACTCCAACACCTACGCCCAGTTAGTACAGATAAACTCAGACTCCTTACCCATTGTCAGTAAAAGGTGCAGGATTATCACAACAGTGTCTGCATTTTACCAGGTGCATGTGGACAGCTGCTCCTGGAAGAATCTGGCATGGTCGATTTGAAAAACGTGACCGGCCGCTGCACCATATCCATAGGTCGACCCCTAGATGAGGTCATTCATATTACAGTGGAATCAGGCTCCTTGAACTGCAGAAAAAGTATGTTTTATAAAATATATAAAGGGTAATATCTCCTGTGTCATGCCTATTGCAGACTAAAACATGTCTGTGTTCTTACAGAGGAGTATGTTGCATTTTTTGACCGACTGGCATTTGTGAGGAAGTGCGAGCAGGTGTCAGGTAGTGAACTGACCACCAGAACCAACGTCCTGCTGGTGCGTCAAAATCTGCTCACCCCTGGGAACGGGGTGGTGTTCGGCTACACTTCGCAGAAAAACATGAAGAAGAGCCACCATCAGAGTAAGAGTGTTTGTGCGCTCAGCATGTGCACAGAGTTGAATTTTCTCAAAGGATTGGATGAGGATTAATGAAAGAGGAGGCTTCACTTGCTTTTTGAGATGGATGCAACTATGAGTGAATTGAGCCCAATGTTTGAGCCTATTGCAACACAAAGCTTCAAATCTAGAGAGACACTTGCACAGTCTAATGCAATCCAATACAAAAGCCCTGCAATAAATAGAGTGTAGCTGAAAATATTGTGAAGCTAAAATGTTCTTTCCTTGTTGGGATTGTCAGAGTAGCCTTGATTTAGCTTTATGGTGTTGTGTTAAATTGTATTGTACTGGGATTTTATTTTGTCCCCTTCACCTCCCCTATCGTTTGAAGGTGAAAGCATTTTAAATGCCTGACACATTACTAGAGTTATATCAGCACCTGACGCAGTATTATACAGGGGTATACATATTAACCATTTTGAGCTTCACAAATGAAGCTGAATAGATTTACCAAAGATTAAAAGTATGTCTTTGCCCCACAGATTGTGACATTCAGCTGTTTTCTCCAAGTGGTGTCTTTGAGAATCCAACAACGTCCAACACTAACCACACCTGTCGAGTCCTCATCAATGCCCCTCCCTCAGTAAAGATCAGAATCCGAGCACTACGCATAGGATTAGTATTCAACTCCACCAACTCCCAGTCTACATACATTATGGTGCGGACAGGCTTTTTAACACATGTTGTTGATTCAACATGTTGCATACTTAATAGAAAAGAAGCCCAAGTGTAACTTTGCACTACTTTGTCTTGTGTTTCTTGTTCAGATCCGGGACATGGATGTCTTAAAGACCAACGTGTTTAAAGGCCAACAGCTGTTTCTGTGGCACTCCTCTGGAAATATGGCCGAGATTGAATTTCATGGAGACTACCTGCATTCCAAAGGGAGCTTCAGAGCTGAATATTCCTTTATGCATCGTTGATACTAAATATTTGAACTTATGTTTAACATTTCTTTAGTTTACAATTCTTAGGTTTTTGTAACAGCCATTATCTTCTATTCTGTAGTAGAAAGGCTTAAGCAGACTTAAGCGAGATCCTTTTTTTTGTTTTCATTCCTATGTGCTAATTATTTTGACCTGAAATAAATAATAAACAAGTACAAGCACTCAAAATCTTTAAGTCAAGCCAGGACAGTATCATTGAAGACTGCAGCAGTAACTTCTAAAGTAAAAACAAAGAAAAAATATTTATACTATTACAATCAGGAAACAATTCGTTTAAATTAATTATATATATATATATATATATATATATATAATTTAAACATATATATATATATATATATATAGCACAGTATAGAATTTCCATCACAAAGGGAGTGTACTGAGGGCCACACATCCCACTTTCCACAACCTTTTGGTAACAGGTTTCTCCTCAGTTCAATGTGCGTCTATGTCAGCGTGGCATTCTGCCAGCGACTCCAGCCCCGGTTCAGTTCCAGCTCCCAAACGGCCCGATGGGACACAAACACCATGCCAGGCTCCTGTGCAGGATCACTGCTTGGCTGTGGCTGTGTCTTCCAGGAGAGCTCTCATGTCCAACAGAGCATCCTCTACAGCCTGGGCAAACCTGGCAGCGTTCGTCTCCTCACAGCTGTTGAAGGCCGTGATGGCGATGTTGATGTGCTCATCCATTGGATTGTAACACACTCCATAGCCATCTGGCACCATCGGACCAAAGCACATCACACAGTCTGTCTTGGAGCCAACCTGGACATGGAGGCGGGAGAGATGAGGGCAAATACGCAAGCAAACAAACAAACAAACATGACCACAAATAATCATCTGCTCTGTGGCAATACTGTTGATTTTCGTAGATACAAATATACCTGGCTGGTGGAGAGATTATAATGGTGAGCCACAGCAAAAGAGGTGTCCATAAATATCTCTGGCATGGAGGTCAGGTCTTCAATACTCAGCATTCTCAGCCCGAGGAGGTGTCTGTCTATGGCTTGTCCATAAATTGCCTAAAAAAGAAAAGTTTGTAAAACGGAGATCAATCAGATGGTGTTGGAGAAAACTATTTTTTTTATATATCGATAAACAGGGGTACTCACATTGTACGTGTTCTCCTTATGTGTCTGAACGGCCCTCTGCAGCAGCGCCAGCCTCTCTGTGTTCTGTTGACCATATTTACTGTTCAGTCGGACGGTTTACATGCCTTAAACTGTACATTTACTGTGAAACTCTGGTTGTTTAACAGTACCTGTTCAGCTGGGTCTTGCATTGCCTGGACGAAGTTTAAGGAGCCTGCAGTAGTTGCACGGATGGCATCTGTTCGCCCATATTTGAACATTCGTAATGAAGCACTCTCATAGGTAGAGCAGCAAGTACTATACATCCTAGGATTCAAAAGCGGCACACATGATATATGTATGTAATACATGTAATACACTTCTAATGTCTACATCCAGCTTTATCTTCGACTACAAAAAGGTATGTCTTACCTAAAGTATGCAAGTTGAAGAGCTATTTGCACAAATGCATCCGGACTCAGCTTATGTTGCTTTGGCACATTTTTTCCAAACTGAGAGAACATAAGCACCTTCACATCTAAGTCATGCACCATTCTAATGAAACAAAGAAAAGAGCGAGTTAAACTAAATGTCCAATGTCAAAGCTGAGGCAATAACAATAATAATAATAATAATCAGAACTCCACTTTACATACATGTTCATATTTTGTTTGGCTTTCTCAATGTCTCTCTTGACCTCAGGTGTAATGTTAAAACGCAATTTCTGAGGCATGGCCAGGGGAACCATGGGAGAGCGAACCATTTCAGTTCTCCGTCTGTTGAGAAAATACGAAACACTTTGTCAAGTTGAAATCATTTGAAAACAGGGAAAACACTCATCTACAAATTAAAAAAATTAACTTACATGTATTTAACGACATAATCGATGAGAAACACAATGGGCGGACCCTCAGCAGGTGCATGTTCATACACTAGTCCACATGTACCATCTTCACCAATAATGAACTGAGGACAAATTACAAGTACATTCCAAGTCCCAACCATTACTCAGTACCGTTTTACTATTTTAGATGCAACGTTTGTCTCAAGCTGACCTGTAATGTCTTGTCAAACCAACGGTTGCCACTGTTCCATCGAGCGCCTCCTCCATGCAGCATCTGGGCAGCCACACGGCTCTGATACATCTCATCTGACACCCGTGGCATCGGAGCATCCAAACAAACTGTGAAGATACTTTTCTGTATGGCACGGACTGACTCCTTATTTGTCTTATCTGAGGAGGAATAAAAGGGCCTTTAAGAATGGATTTGAACATATTTTCTCTCAAATACTCTCTTTCTATTTTTTTTTTAGGCTCTACTCTGCTCACCTTTAATTAGGTTGTTATAAGCTTTTCCCCAGGTGTTGCGGTGTTGTGATGTAAGGATGCCAATAGGCTCCTTGTTAGTCTGCAAAGAGGAGTTCCAGATCTTCTCCAACTGCATGTAAATCTGGTCAACTGTCAGTGGGGTGCCATCGCTGTTGTACACGTCCAAGACAAAGAACTGGGGGGGGAAGCCAGGCCGGGTTAATTTAGCCACAGATAGAGTATTTCTTTAGCCATTGCACCAATGAAAATGACATTACGAAATGAGTTTCTGTTGAAATGTCTAGCTAAAATGTTCATGTACATGTTGGGCACATGAAGTACATGAAGGAGAAGAGCAGCTAGAGTACCTGGAAGTTGTGGACAACAGTGATATGAGTGGGCTGTGTTTTCCCGATGGTGTGATTTACAACAGTGTCTCTCTTTGGACCAGGGATACGACAGGAGGACAGGATCTGGTAATACTGGTCCATGCACAGCGGCTTCCCACTCAGGTATTCTACAGGCAGGGTTTCACTATGACACAGCACCTCACATTATCCATTTGCAGTTTAGCAAACCAACTGCAGGTCATAATAATTGTGAGCTTTCTGTTACAACAGTGTGGTGTTTATCAGTCTCAGACAAACTCACGTGTCAATCATTTTTTTAAAGTCCAAAACTCCTGCAATCAGTTTGGCAGCAAACCTGCATAGAAGACATGATTGTGTTATTGATATGTGGTGATTTTTTGGTTCATTTTGTATTCATGTTCTAAAGCCATTGTGCAAATGAGATGTGCACAGACAACAAAACAATTGAATATCAGTAATCAGTTCTGAATGGAGACGTTTATAAGCAAATCATTACCTAATAGAGAATAGTGCCACTGGATGACAAATTGAGAGCCTCTACTGTACCCTGCACACCTAAAGCTCTATCACTGGCTTCACTGGAGTGTTTCTCTATGGGGCCACCACAGTGGTCACTGCATATCCCATGGGTCATGGTGGTAAAAACAGCTGAGCAATGCTATGAGCAGCCAAAAGGGCTTTAAATAGCCGCCATGTGGAGGGAAGCCTGCACAAAGGTCAGCTTCAAACTTCAACTTCATATGAGCTTTTTTATACAGGACTTCAACACAATGTAAATCACTTTTGTAAACAACTTTATAAGTGTGCTTAGAATTAGACAATTAAGATTTATTGAGTTTATAAGGTTTAGATCTGATATTATGGGAACCCAAGAAAGGACAAATTATAAGTAGTTTTTGTGATTGTAGAGGTTTGTTTGGAAAGATAAACGGCTTAGTTTGTGTGGCTAGTTTTACAGTGAATCCTGGTTTTTCACCTGATCTGTCCTTGTCGATCCTGGAAATGCATGCGAGGCAGGACAACCCCGGGGCTGGTGTAGACTGCCACTGGCATACGGCAGTCTAGATAGGCTGATTGCATCCACCATTCTGACAGCTATAGAAACACAGCAGTAGTCAGAGCACATTGCTTGTTTAGATTACAGTCTTCAAGGCAGAATTACAAACATTATAGATGTCTAATACAAGAAAATAATCCGCTAAATACACCCAGATATCTACCCAGTTGTCTGTCTTGCGTGCCCGTCTCTCCAGGCCTTTCTGCAGCCTTTCCCCCACACCACCCTTGAGGAATTCCTCCACCAGTTGCCGGGTGTGTTCCAGCTCCTCCTTGCTGACGATGGGCTCCAGGGAAGCCAGGTATCGCTCACACGTCTGCTTCAAGGGCGGCACAGGCAGCTTAGGTAAACCCTCCTGGTGCACCAGGGACCTCTCTGGGATCTGTGTTACTGGTCTGACCAGGCGACATGGCTTCAACATACCAGGCCGCAGCTGGAAGACATGGCCTTAATAAGCTCAAACTTTCCTCTGCCATTAAAGATTACACAGGCAAAATATTACTCAAGAAAGTTTAACACTATATCACAACTGCTCTTTGGTCAAATATTTTAATTGACTGCACTGCAATACTGCAGGCTCATAAGTTCAGTAGCTGAACCGGAAGATGAATTGGATTAAAGAGCTGACCGATGCTGCCTCACAAATCCAGCAGGCTCCAACATGTTGTTAAATATTAAGTTGTTGTTAAATTGTAAATGACAAATGGGTTCAAGTACGAACAGGATTTAGTGTTGCGAACAACATTTCTGATTATTTACAAAGGTATATAATTTACAGGTGATTAAAGGTGATTTGGTATGAGACAACTGACACCAAAACAACTGAGCGAAGCAGTCAAACTATTTGTTTGGACCCACTGGTGGAGGCTCTGCCAGCGTATAAATAGAAGGTTGACACAGTTGAACCTTTAAAATGGTAGCTAAAATAAACACACATGAAAGCAGGAAATATATTTGTGCCCTCATGCTCACTAAGTCGTTATCTGATAATAATTTGGATGGAATTCCATCGGATTTAACGTGCTTGTTTTTAATTAGTGACAGTGGGAATAGGAATTAATTCGGTAGTAGTCACAGAAATCATTATGGACCCAAGGAACACTAAGGAACTTCCGGTAGGCGTTTCAAAATAAAAAAGGTTATGGCCACCGTGTGTTGCAGATTTCTTTTTGCAATACATTCCACAACATATGATATAAAGAGCATGACACTACTTAGGGGGGTTGTGCAGGGAATAAAACTACTACTATAGTGCTTTTCCCAACGCCCTTGTTTGCAGCATGCGCAGTAAGCTAACGTAATGCTACCGGCTAAGCTAGGCTAACGTTATGCAAAATGTCACAATGAAGGGCAGCTAACAACGCTCTAAATGTATACTCTGCCTGACTAAGTCGCGAACCAGACATGTTGACAGGCTACAGTGGTGAAACACGAGTTACATTTGAACCTAATATTGTGACATTGTTGTTATCATGTACAGCGCCCCACCCCCTTCACCCAGTCTGATGCCGTAAATCCTAACGTAAAGTTACTGCATTTGTTATTACGCATTTAAAATAGCCTACATGTAGACTATAAACAATACTCACCACGGCTTTGACAAAAACACCCAACATCTTGTTCAACAGGCGAGCTAAAGTATTTGTCTGTCCCGGGAATATAGATGGGAAACCCTCGGGCAGTCATGTCTCAAGGACAAGCGCGCTGTGTATTCTCAGCTATCCGCCCCCCTCGGACCTACCGAGCAAAGACAAGCTCTCCGCTCAAAGTCCCGTTTCTCCAAGTTGGGTTTGGTTCACGCGTGCGTGCCCTTTCACAATATTGAACACTAGATCTTTCAGCAACAGTAAGCTGCCTCATTTCATCATCATATTCATTTTATTAGAGGAAATAATGATTTCCAGTGAAACATAAGAACTATCAATGAACTATAATTTTTTAGTTCTAGGCCTAGTTATGGCCAGAATCATAAATTATAGCCTAGATATGATATTCCATTGGACTGGTAAAATGATAGAAATGGAAAAAAATACAAGACGACTAAACCCCATAGCCTAGATGTATGTCTATGTCTCGTTCATACTTAAAAGTAGTGCAAGGCTGTAATTCATCAGGAGTTTAAGTTGCAATTTAAAGCCAATACAGCAGTGTTTTTAAAATTATGTTAATTTTATTGATTAATAAAAACAGTCCCTAATATAAATAATACATTTAGAATGATATTCTGCATGGATCTGGAGCATGAGACTGTACAGATATTCACTTGCCACATGATGGCGCTCTTCCAACATCTTTCCAGAGAAACAGTTATAACTAATTTCTTCAGACCTCAGTACCCCAGGCGAATCACAGGAAAAATAAGGTTTAAATGAAAGGTACAATTATGTTATACTGTGCGAAGAAATTATATCAATTGGCACAAAAAAATGTGTATTTGTAAATGTAAGCCGAAATGGATATGATTGCTCTATATATTCACATTTCATTAACATTTTCATAACAGAGGAGAGAGAGAGAATTGCTGTCGTGTCATGGTTTATTTAAAAGCAATAAAATAAAACGATACAAAGAAAAACAATCATACAAATCAAAACGCTTCGATTGCTCTGGTCCAACCGCTGCCTGTTAACAGTGTATGTTTTAAACAAATTGTTTGAGCGGCGAATATTTGCTCAAGGTCCGTCTGCTGCCAACTCACAAACTCAGATAGTCCACCTGAACCCAACACTGAGATCAGGTTGGAGATGTTCGTGCTGTCCAACTGCTCCGAGTCTGAATGGGAATCATCATCCGTCCTCATCCTTTTACATGGCACTGGCTCAAAGTCTGGCAGATAAAACTCTGGATCAACAATATGATAACTTGTGTCCATCTTTCGCTTTTTGTTGTAGCACTGCGCGCCCTGCGGCTGTTTTGACTGCGCGCAACAGTCTGAGTGGAAGTATCCATTCGTGACAGTAGTCACCACATGTGTGTCCAAGTCCAGGACAGTCTTTTGGTTGGCTTGTGCGTTTGGGATAGGTAACTCCCAGGAGGATTTGTCTGCACAACTCCAACAGGCTTCCGAAACCATGAGGTCAGAGTCACTTGGTGAAACCATTGCGCAGGCAGATGCGTCTTGGTGCGCCACCTCTGCAGGCTGCCCGATGGGCTGGTGCGCTCCGCAGTGCCAAGTGTCCGACTCAACCCCAGTAAAGTTGCAGTAGAAGTCATCGGCCAACTCCGTTAAGCTTCCAGTCAATTCAAGATATTCTTGCCTTTCGCGGACTGCAGCTACATCCTCATAATGATGCGTCCTCTGCGTTTGCGACAAGTTTTTGCTCATATAAAACTGCCTGGCGTTTCTCAGTACGTACGTTACCAGTAAGTTCTTGTGGAGCTTGATACCTCCTCTCTGCGTCCTGGAGCTTTGGATTTTCCTCAAAGAAATGGAGATCAGATTCTGTGCGTCAAATGCACACTCCATCCTCAACCGGGCCACCCTTTCTTTATTCTCAGTCTCTGAAAACGTTTGTTTCCTGACTGAAGAAACAGCCTATGTATGTCTTTAGTTGAGATTCCTACTCGATTCGTGTAGACTGTGTCCATAGCGCTCTATGTCTTCCCAGTAAGGGCATGGATTTGCAACTCTCATCTTTCCTTGCCACGCCCTCACGCAGACATTGTCCAATGGGAGGGAGGCGGTGCTTCTGTTATACGCAAATATCACTACTAGCCTCATTGAGAATGCACGTAGGAGCTGGCATGCTGCATTTCACTAATGTGTTCTGAGCTTTTTAAACCTCAGTGCGGACAAAAATCATCATTATGAAGAAAAGTAGAATAGAACAGAATAGAAAGAGAGGAGCAGAGTAGAATAGAATAGAGCGTAATAGAATAGAACAGAACACACAAGAGAGTAATATAACACATTAGAATACAATTAAATATACAGAAGTAGAAAGTAATATAATTGATAAAGATGAATAGAAATGAAAAGAATAGATTAAAGTAGAAAACAAGAGAATAG
>JAVQJD010079351.1:0-17349 GCA_036023655.1 Nannoperca australis
AACCATACAGGGTTGCAGCAAGGCCACAGAGACACAAAAAGTCTAAGAGAGCGGTTTGACTGACCACAATGTTATGAGCAGTTGAGGAGTAGGTAACACACACACACACACACACACACACACACACACACACACACACACATGACTCTATAACCTTGCCTCAAACTGTATAATGTTTGCAATTGTAAAGTTCATAATATTCTTTATTCATGCGTGTTTGTAATATAGATTCACTCCACTTGGTATTGACATTCACTGACGTTTTGCACATTCATTGTCAATGTTTTTCTTTTAAAACATATTGCTTCATAAAAAAAAGTTTCTGTTTGTTTCTGAAACTTATGACTTAGCATCTTGTATTAATAGATATTTTGGACTTGTGAGATCTTGTGATATAGTTTTTAAAAAATTACTTACTTTTAAAATTATCTTTGGATTCCTGAGACTTATTGAATTACTAAGTGATTAACTACAGATACGAGGATGAGTCATAATTGTACTTTTTGATGTTTGTCCTATTTAACCTGATCTACCCACTCTTCAAGTCCCAACTTAATTCCATCTTTCCAGCTGCCTCCAGGATAAAAAAAACAGCTCAGATCATGTCAAACAGACATCACCAGTGCACTGGTGTGATTATCAGAGTTTTATTCACATGTAGTCTGATGCCAAAGGAAGAAAAATTTAACTTTGTCTCTGAGACAACAAGGGAGGGGTTTCATTTTAACTATCTGGCAGGGAAGTACTGTGCGTGTGTGTGTAGGCAGCATATTTAAAGAACATTGAAAACACATGTCTGGAGCTTGATAAAAACATTTTACACACAGGGTAATTTGGCATGATCTTTAAACACTCGCTCCCAGACACACACACACACAAGAACACAAGCATGCTCCCTTGGATGGAGGAAGTTTGACCTTTTGGGAAACAAAAGTTACATGCATTATGTCTGGAGCAGAAACACTGTAGAACTTTAATATTCACAAGATTAATTTAGACCTTTACTGATCTGAAGCACTTTGAAACTGTTCAAATGACCAATTTGTGGATTTAATGAATAAAACTAACTGTACTATACTAGCTGAAACACTAAATCAAGCCTAATGTAACACAATAATAATACATGTAACAATATGTAAACTTAACTGAACTGATCAAACTAAACATATGTCACTTTTCAGGTATCCCAAACCTGACTGGAAAAGCAGCATTGCAGCTGTATGTCAGATACAAATAAAACAAATGACAGCTCCACCTACAATAAGGGGATCACATGATAAGAAATATTCCCATCATCCCAGGAAGCATCCATTATGATCATTAAACAACACCAAACCAAATATAATATATATATATATATATATATATATATATATATATATGTGTAATGTTGTGATCAAGCATGAGAAAATACATCTATAAAGTTAGGCAGCATGGAGATATATAAAGTTAAAGGAGATGACATTTACTTGTGGTTTTAGATGTGGAAACTTAACTAGAAATAGTTTTACACAGGTCTGGGTATATTTGGGTTTCATTAAAACAAAACATGTATTTGAACATGACAGGCCAATGGTAAGGATTAAGATAAATGGTACAATGCAGTGGTTTGAAACTTGGATCATGAGAAAAAAGAAATAAGATGGAAGGTGGAGCACTGTTTGTCTCATTCAGGCAGAGCCACAGGGGAAGTAGAGGGGGAGGCGAGCTAACAGATCTGTATCACCCTAACAGACAAGATAGACATGGCTCAAAGGGCGCCTGGGTGAGGTTAAAATCTGCACAAAAACTTTTAACACTCATTTTAAAATGTATGTAAAATACTATATATACAGCTATGCATAGTGATAAATGTGTTTGTAAAAAATGATTTCAAAAGGATGTAAAAAAATAAACAGAAACCTTAGTTTTTACAGCATACGCTTAGAGACAGGTAAATCACAAAACTACAGAGAATTTTAGGTGTCTTCTTAGTACACAACTCTTTGTGAAGGCATGTTATTGATACATCATTGATTTGCCATTGTTTGCCTCGTTCACACTACAATGCAAGACCGGTGTTTTGAAATGTAACCACTCTGGAGGAGCGTATTTGAAAAGCTCCTTTTTAAGGTGTGAAAAACACTGGCTTAGTGTAGACATGACAGAAAAAGAGAGTCATAAAAAGAGACAGCGGTGACCATCTGGCTCAGGTCAAACTCCCACAGAGAATGATGATCACATTAGTGTGTGTGTGTGTGTGTGTGTGTGTGTGAGTGTGGGTGTGTGTGAGAGAGAGAGTCCCCTGCAGTGAATGGTGATGACCACAGCTGTGTGTTTGACCTCAAAACCGCAGGAGGCCTCCCCCCTTCCTAATCCTCTTCCTTTTCCATGTTCCCCTTTTCCTCCCTCTGCTCCGATTCCTTATATTTCTCTTCCGCCTCTCTTCTGTATTCTTTGTTCCAATCTCTTCATCAATTCTGAACGAAAAACACACCTTCAGAATACATACAGTTTACTGAATACCAGCAGAAAAGCTCTGTGTAAAGCTTAGCGGGGCAGCCATTGTGGCTTCACCTCCTCCATTACTTTGCATCAATTAGCACATCACCTCCAAGGCTGGTGTGGGTGTGTGTGTGGTAGGGGAGGGGAAATAGAGGTCTATTGTGTGTAGCCAAGAAAGTGTTGCTTAACTCACTTTGTTAAACCTATCTCAGGGGTCAATATAGGGCATGACTATTGTTGCTATGGCTACTTGCAGGCTAATATTGTTGAAGTTGCCTTGGCAATCCCTTCGGTACATTACTTAAGTGAATCTATATCTGATCTAAATACTTCCTCCACCACTGATATTCAGTCTCTGAACCGAGCACTGGGATTCTTTTCCAACACTACATGACCTTGCTTGATTCTTGATGCTCGACTCTGCAGTTCCAAAAACTGGATTTCATGTGTATCGCCATTACACAACTCTGTTAGATGGTTGAATCTAGATGGGGCTCTAATGTAGCAACTTTAGAATCACACATGCTCTCAGTGGAGGTAGAAGTGCCTTACTTTAATAGTTACTTGAGATGTAAGACTCTCCCTCCCTGGCGAGTTCAGCAGTATTATTCTAAGTTTAGTTTACATTCCAAAACAAAAGCTGACACCATGGATGAACTGTATGATAATATCAATGTTTTGGAGAATACCCACAGAGAGGCAGCTTTCACTTTCCTCGCGCTCACCATGAAAAAGGTTCGGCCCAAATATTACAAGCATGTTAACATACCTATCAGAGATGAATGCACATTGGACCACTGCTTTACAAACTTCCCCCGCCCTGCCTTTGGGAAAGCAGATCATATCTCCATTCTCTTTCTGCAAGCCCAAAACAGAGACTCAACAGGACAAACCAGTTCTACATCACTGTCCAATGTGTGTGTGTGTGTGTGTCCCTCTCCGGGGCTGTTTGAGACTGCAGACTGACAGATGTTTAGGGACCCATCAGATCACTATGTCATAAGTTACACAAAGTGCATTGATGACACTATACTAACATAAATGTGCAGTCATTCATCAACCAAAAGCCATTCATTAATGGTAAAGTCCACTTTAACCTGGTGGATTGCGATCTACTGCCTACAGTTCTGGTCATGGGACTTGACACCTCCCTCTGAGTCTTTGACCTGGTGAATAGGCCTCAGCCCTCTGCTGTGCTAGCAGTTTACTCACAACTACATCACAATGAACTGCTCATGCATTATTAGGAAATTTGGAGATGACACAACAATCTTAGGTCCCATCACTAACTGCGATAAGTCAGCATACAGGCAGGAAGTCAAAATCCCAGTGAGTTGGTGTTATGACAACAACCTCTATCTTAACATCAGTAAGACCAAAGAGATGATAGTAGACTTCAGGAAGCTGTAGGAGGCAAGCACATTCCTGCTAAGAGGGTCAGCAGCTTTAAGTTCCTTGCTCTGCACATTTCTGGTTGAAGTCTAATGGACTGTTCACACAGAAATGGCGGTTTGAACTTTTACAGACACACCACTGAAAGCATTCTCACTGGTTGCATCTTCGGTTTGGCAACTCTCTGCTAACAACCTCAAGGCCTTCTAGGGATTGGTAAGAACAGTAGAGCACACCACTGGCAGGGAGGCCATTCGGGACACTTAACCACACACGTTGTCTGTGTGGAAGGCCCAAATGATAATCACGGTCTCTTGCTATCCAGTGCACAAACTGTTTACCCTGCTGCCGTCTGGTAGACAGTATCATGCAAGGCTCTAGAGAAGGCATTGTCTGTCTGTCTGTTAGTCTGTTGGTTGGTCAGTGTACCGCTTTGGTCCAGACTGAAATAGCTCAACAACTATCAAAAGAATTGCCATTGCATCTTTTGTCTTTTCTTGTCACACAACCAAGCCATAGGTTTCTACATAATTCAAGTCCCTATCAGGATGAATTATAACAAGAAGGATGCAGAAGGATGTTTGGTGTAAATTAAAGTAAAAAGTAAATTGATCCCAACAAATGGATAACAAATAAGACCTATTTAAAGATGACAATCAGCACTTAAACCCAATAGTCATTGTTTCAATTCAAATGCAGCAAAGTTCTGGTCTGCAGACGTGACGTGCCGAACATAACGTCTCAGAAAGCTCAACAGCATGAATACAACCAGACTGACCTACACCCACACCCTGCTAACTTTGATTGTATTTGATATGATTGTGTTTTATTGATACTATTCTATCCAACATTTGGATTGTGTAATTTACTGTGTGGATTATTTCTGGCCACACACTCTCTTATGGAGTTTTTGTCCAAGTAGCGGAGACGTCAGCCAGTGGGCTTCCTGCTGCCTGCCACTGGACCGAACATATACTCTGTTGGTCCAAATAAATCCCTCTTTCATCACTGTGTGTGTGTGTGTATATATGGGTAGTCCAGTACTGTAGGCTCTCTGTGTTGCACTGACAGACACAAGCCAGCTGCCTGCATTCCTCTCTCTCTCTCTCTCTCTCTGTCTCTCTGCTGACTTTTTAAGGTCTATCTCCCCTCCCCCATTCGGTGTCCAACACATACTTCTATAATGCTATATATATACCAACCCATAACTCAGACATGTACACACACACACACACACACACACACACACACACCAAATCAGGCAGAAGACAGCTTAATGACAAAATAGTATGTGTATGTTGCACCCTTTACAGCTGGCTTTAAAGCTGCCATATTCAAAACCAGTCACTCATCCTGATGTGTTGCCATCTATCCTGAGTCTGAGGTAACTGACATCCCATCCCACATCCTCAGCCAGTCAGATGCCTTTTCCCACTATATTTCAGCACCTTGGCTTCAATTGTCCTCCATTGTTGTTGCCATGAGTACATGATATGTGGGTGCTAGTCTCACCTTAGTAAACCTCTTTCTATTATCCTTGAGTTTTTGGTTGGGGAGTGACTTATTTTGTATTTAATTTGGAATTAAACCTGCAGTAACAGCCTTTTTGGCTGTGAACACAACACTGATATACCGTCACCTTTTAGGTCGATATGGTGAACAATTTAGCAAAAAGTTGCCTATTTCCAACAGATATGGACCAACATTAACATTCATTTTGAGTTGTGTTTGGTCCACCAGAGGAATCTAAGTCCAATATATTCACTCTCCTTTTAACAGTCTGCTTGGTGCATGGCAGTGTCTTTAGCAGATATTTTTCACAGAAAATAGTTGCTTCAAAAAAAGCCCAAAAGTAAAGATTACAAATTCAGAAAACTGATATCACAAAACCTGTCACACTTACATATGGATTAAAGCATTAGCATAAACTAACACGGTGTTTAGCTCGCTCCTCAAAAACACTTAATGCTGGTTAGACCAACTTGGTCAGCCAACATGTCCTGTAAGCCGTCCTCCAATGCGAAAACCTCCTCAGACCAAACAAAAAGGCTTGTGTTTTTCCTCCTCTGCTCCACATCTAAATAGTTGTTCAGTATTGGGTTTCACATGGTAGCTCAAATACTTTACATGGCGGTCATGCTTCTGGCTCTCCTTTAACTGAGTAAGTACAGTCCAAACCATCAAAATCTTTTTTGTTTTGTTTATTTCACCTTGGTCTACTGTAAATCTAGTTGTTTGTGTAACACTTTCCCCCCTCCCCAGCAGATGTACAGCTGCAGCGGACTGCAGTCCAAACAGTGACTGACTGTCTGGAAACCTGCTGGACTGCCCACATGTGCTTGACCACTGCAGACACTATCTACATAAATACACACGGACAAACAAACAGCTACAGTTAAACAGGATGAAGTGCGTCCATTTGACCTGGTGTGGCTGCTAACTGCTGCGTTTTACACCACAGGGAGAGACGAGGCGTGTGTGAGTATGTGAGAGAGGCAGGGAGAGAGAGATCAAAGTCATTTCAAGCCCATTTAAAATACCAGCCTCCACTATTAACTGTACATTTGTGTTTGTGTGTGTTTGTACCTGTGTGGGTTTACTGATGAAAACTTAGCCCTCAGAGCATGGACAACGTTGGTCAGTCTGATTTAAGAAGTTTAATCATCATAACAAAACGATCTGCACGATCTCATATGTTTTCCTCCAAATGAGTGGTCACCTAATTAAAAGTAATATTATTTCTACAGCTAAAAGTTCAGGCCTTTTTTTTATAAATCTATTGTAGCTATTACAATATTAATAAAATCCATATAAATCCCACATTTACATAAATGTCAGTCTTTTTCACTGATCCCTAGCTGAACTGCCACCTACAATTGTGATAAAATTTGAGTTTTACATGAGGACATAGGTGAAGCTGGATATTAGCCTTTTCTCTTTAATCTGTATGGATAGCTAAGAAATGTAGCTGTTCAATGTGCTTGTGAAGAGAATCTTTATGGGACTGTAGTAACTTAGTGACAGAGCTAACTAGAACTGTGTGACTTTTTAGCATAATGTGACCTAATGGTTGAATAAAAGAGGCCCAAGAACTGAGCCTTCAGGAACTGAGCATGTCATGTTGCTTAGTTGATGAATGAGACAAAGTAGTCCCTGCCCCTGCCCTGGAGGACTGTCTTAGAAAGTCCAACCCACTTTTCCAGTCTTTCAGTAGTAATATGATCAACCGTGACACAGGCAGCACAAAGACTCTTTAGGACTAGGAATGACATTTTGCCTGAATCTGTTCCTAGATGAACATCACCCTGTGGTGTGTCAAACATCCCGAGTAGCCTACAAGCCTGTTTCAGTCTAACTTGTCTTATTTTTTATGGGCCAGTTTACAACAGGGAACTCTACTGACTCTTCCTTTTGGTTCAGTTTCTCTTCCTGCTCTCTCTCCTTCTCTCTCTCCCCCTGCCCTCTCTCCTTCTCTCTCTCCCCCTGCCCTCTTCGACCTTCTTTCTTCTTCCTGTCCCTTCCCCCACCCCAACCTACCCCCACCCTCTTTTATCCCACTCTGGCTAGAAAAGCACCAAATGCAGCAAGGCCACCAGGAACCTCCTACACCTCCCACACTTGGTTGCCTGTGGGCAGATCGATCAAGCTGTCAATACAAATTACTGCTGCTTTGACCGTGGTTGCTGTTTATTCCCACAATGATACAGATCAGTTCAGGAGCTGCATCTGATTGTTTGCAATGAAACCCTTTAAGCAGTAAACAGCAACAGGTCCTTGCGGCACTCGCTGTGGTCGAGTGGTTACGATGCTGGAATCCATTTGGGTTTCATGTATTTTTCATGGTTTGCTCAGTGTGCTGCAGTGTGTTTACATGCCCTGCACACAGTGAGTGACTGTGTGTGTAGACATTCTGTGAGGAGATGAAGAGAGCTCCACTTCACAGCCGTGCACAAGAACTGTGTAGATGGGTAGAAACCTAAAACAAAACAGACGCAACTTTCTGTCATGAATAAAGAACAGCACATGTACAACAGGGTGTGCCTGCTTATGTAGAAGATGAAGCATGATAAGATAGGAACAAAAAAATTAAGTAATGGAATAATGTGCTTTATCCTGATTTTGTGCAGGCATTGAACAGTTGGTCTGCTTAGATGAGTAATCTGACTGGTAGTCAGACTTAATTGCAATTTCATTTCACCTCATTAACATTAACTATTGGAATCGCTGCAAAAATATGAGATGTGGAAAGCAAATCAGAGGTCTGGAACTAGGGGGCTGTGGTTGTGCACTTTATTTATAATTCCCACTGAATTAATCCCACTTCCCACTGAGCCATAGGTTTTGTGCTGTTGTCTTCTCAACTAAATGTAACACCATACAGTTTTCTTTGACAACATTCTACATGAGTTGTTTAACTTGAAACACATTTAACACACACACACACACTGTACTTTCAGCCTAATTTAAAAACTGTCCGTGTTCTTTTTTTGTGTGCAGTTTGCTTTGTTTTTAAATAAATCAAAGCATTAACCATTCAGTAAAAGTAAAGAAGAGAAATATACAAGAAGAAAAGAAAGAGAAAGCAATAATTAGGGTATAAGAAGAATTTGACTAATGAGTTCAGATGTTTTTCAAAGGTTTTGAGACTGCCATCCCCCCCCCCCCCCTTTTCATAAATGCTTGAAAAGTAGGCTAATACATTTTCTGTATCATTCATGACATTTAAAGGGTCTGATAAAACGCAACTATTGGCAAATTGTTGAGAAAACCAAACCAGAAAACGGATTATTTTTTGGTCAAATCTCTGGTGTAATGTAATTATTGTAACACATTTTCCTTCGACAGGGAGTAAAGACCAATCAAGAACGAGTCCTGTAGGAAAACAAATGCCCGGATTGGTTGAGACGCGGCATTGGTTTCAAGGCGCCCTGCCTTCGGTCGGAGTGGCTTGTGAATGGAGGGGGCGCCTGAAAACCGGTGGAATCTGCAGGAGTGAGGAGAGCGAGCCTGTGGACTTCCAACCGCTCAGCATGTGAACCGACGCTCTGTGTGAAGTCAAGTCGAAAAACGATGGAAATATGAGCCTTTTTAAGTTTTAAATGTTTCTGGTTTCGCGCTAAAGTGTTAAACACGCTGGAAGAAAATTGGGTTTGCGTTGTTTGAAGAAAATGGGACTTTAAGTGCTATTTCCACCGGAATGGGAGTGAGACTGGACTGCTTGGAGTCACTTACAAAGACCATCAAGAAGTCATGACACGAAGAACGTTTCGCTTGGATTTATCTTTATAAAATACGACGAAAAGACGATTACGGTCATTTCAACTCGAATTACTCCGACTACGCGCCAAGTGTTGCGACAGTTAAAGTATATTTTCTTTGCTTTTCAACCGTTTTTAAGTCTCCCTACTTGGATCAAAGTTTTTTTCCTTCCCTCCCCCCTCCTCCTCAACTATGGCGGCGGCCAGGTCCACCACTGGCTCCGTGTTGCTGCGGATCATGTGGCTGGTGTGCGGGCTGTCTTTCTCCCCCTCTTCTGCTCAGCATTACAACAGTGAGAGTGGAATATCCATCCCGGAACACGGGTTTTGCCAACCCATCTCCATCCCGCTTTGCACAGACATCGCCTACAACCAGACCATCATGCCGAACCTCTTGGGCCACACGAACCAGGAGGACGCCGGACTGGAAGTGCACCAGTTTTACCCACTGGTTAAGGTCCAGTGCTCTGCGGATCTAAAGTTCTTCCTGTGCTCCATGTATGCGCCGGTCTGCACAGTCCTGGAGCAGGCCATCCCCCCGTGTCGGTCCCTGTGCGAGCGTGCGCGGCAGGGATGTGAAGCCCTCATGAATAAATTCGGCTTCCAGTGGCCGGAGCGGCTCCGCTGCGAGGCTTTCCCCGTCCACGGAGCCGGCGAGATCTGCGTCGGCCAGAACACGTCCGAGCCCAGCAGCCCGGCCTCCTCGTCTTCCCCCTATGCACCCGAGCCCGTGACCCTTCCCCCAAACATGGGCCGACCCAACCAACGCCCGTCCCAGCACAACCCGTACCACCAGTTCTCGTGCCCTCTACAGCTGGAGGTGCCTTCCTACCTGGGTTACCGATTCATGGGGGTCAACGACTGCGGAGCCCCGTGCGAGCCCACTAAACCAACCGGCATCATGTATTTCCGGGAGGATGAGGTGAAATTCGGCCGACTGTGGGTTGGGATCTGGTCCATCCTGTGCTGTGTGAGCACCTTATTCACAGTGCTAACCTATTTAGTGGACATGAGGCGGTTCCGATATCCCGAGAGGCCCATTATCTTCTTATCCGGGTGCTATTTTATGGTGGCGGTAGCCTACGCTGCTGGGTTTTTCCTGGAGGACAAAGTTGTTTGTGTGGATAAATTCAAGGATGACGGCTACAGGACTGTGGCTCAGGGGACGAAAAAGGAGGGCTGCACCATCCTCTTCATGGTGCTGTACTTTTTCGGCATGGCCAGCTCCATCTGGTGGGTGATCTTGTCCCTGACTTGGTTCCTCTCTGCCGGGATGAAGTGGGGCCATGAGGCGATCGAAGCCAACTCCCAGTATTTCCATCTGGCCGCTTGGGCTGTCCCGGCCATCAAAACCATCACCATCCTCGCCATGGGCCAGGTGGATGGTGACGTCCTGACCGGGGTGTGTTTCGTCGGGATCTTCAACGTGGACTCCCTCCGCGGTTTCGTCCTGGCCCCGCTTTTCGTCTACCTGTTCATCGGCACGTCCTTCCTCCTGGCCGGCTTCGTATCCCTCTTTCGCATTCGCACCATCATGAAGCACGACGGCACCAAGACGGAGAAGCTGGAGAAGTTGATGGTGCGGATCGGGGTGTTCAGCGTGCTCTACACGGTACCGGCCACCATCGTGATCGCCTGTTACTTCTACGAGCAGGCCTTCAGGGAGCACTGGGAGCGGACCTGGCACATGCAGACGTGTAAGCGCTTCGCCGTACCCTGTCCGGTTCACAACTTCGCCCACATGACCCCGGACTTCACCGTGTTCATGATCAAATACCTGATGACCATGATAGTCGGGATCACCTCGGGTTTTTGGGTCTGGTCCGGGAAGACGCTTCAGTCATGGCGGATGTTCTACAAGCGCCTTAGCAACGGTAACCATGGAGAGACGACGGTGTGAAGTTGAGTGGATGCCATGGCAGAAAGCCGCGGGATTTTGGATACTACAACCATGTCAGATGGCTTTCCTTTTTAATACTCTTTTGGACATCTTTTTTGAATTAGATTTTTGTGTTTTCAGGTTGTGACAGTAGGTCAGGCTCTGGGGCACACAACCACACTTGAATCTATCTTCAATAGAAGTTGGATGCATTTTTGATATATTTCTTTGTTTTTTCATCAACACTCCTTTCTTTTGCATCTATGGATTATAAACAGGTGTAAACGGCCATACTGGTCCCTGGACTGTACTGCCAGACTGGTAAAGTAACTTTTAATATGAAACTCCCAACATATTATTGATTATATCCTTAATATTACAATTTGAATGTACTTCCTGTCTACTCTGGTGAGAGTTTCTCACCTTAACAGAAAAGACTGATGGGTCATGCTGCAGCAACAAAGGACAAAGGTTTTGATACCTGCAGCAGACACACCCTCTGACTGAATTCATTCATTAGGGATGCGTGGATTTTACATGTACATTTTAAGTTACTCTGCTTTTAGCTAGAGACTAAAATGCTTTAATATGTGTGTTAGATATTGCAGAGTACAATCCCATCTCTTTTAATGCAGCAACTCCTGACTCCACCATGAAATGCCAAGTGGCTGCCCAGTAATCAAAACTTTTATGTCGTTTTTTAAAAAATGTTCACACTGTTGAGTATTTGCTCCTGTATTGAATGTTCACTCCGAAGGTGAATGAAGTTATGTATTGGTTTGCACAGCTATCCTAAAGGTTAAAAGTGTTAAAAATGACTGATTCACCAGAGGGTGACCTGGATCAAACAGTTAAAGAGACCACACACACACACACCTACACACACACACACACACACACACACACACACACACACAGTCCTCCACACTCTGCAATGAAGACACAGCAGTTTATTGTTTGTCTCTGTGTGTGGTCTCCCAACTGTTGGATCCCCCATCAAAAAGACTTTTTAAGCTTTTAAGACATCCAAAGCACCATTTTAAGGATGCAGATTTAATCCGTATGGGGTGGAAGTGGCTGCTCAGGATTTTAAAGTTATTGTATCCTGGATCAAGATGACTGTACACATTCACACTTTTATTCTACCAAATGTAACAGAATCTGCCTTACTCGCTTATAATTTCAATTGAAGTGTTATATGGTTTTCACAAGCAGACTGAACATTTCATGAGTTTTTCATGAATCCTTCTTTTAGTCTCTGGGCTTGCCTTGACAAGCCTTGAAAACACAGAGAAACTACATAGATTTTCTCTGCGTCTGGAAACAGGACTTACTGATGTTCTAAATCATGGAAATGCCAGGAGGAAGGTCAAAGGTCACGGCTTTGTGGGACTAGTTTTGTATTGGAAGAGAGTTCAGTGGAGACGAACTGTGCCGTGTTCAGCCAAGGCGGAGAGTTTTATCTGGGACAGAGTCACTGGAGACAATTCAGCAGGTTATTCCAACCAAATGTGTTTGTTGGGGGAAATTGAACACATTGCCTCAACTAATGACCAGTTCATAATAATCAGTTAAAAAACTCAGTACAACAGAAGGGAGCCTGTCATCAAAATGCTCCTATCATTAAGATAACACAACTCAAAAGTATATTTCAGGAGTGAGGCTGTTCTTTATTTTCTGAAACCTGAGTAGTTTTTGAAATTTCAGCGGAAACTCGACACACAAGTGACAGTGCTGAATACATTATTGGTAACAATAGCTTTAACAGCAAAAAAGTAACTGGTGATTTGCTGCTGTTGCATGCAGTACACTGGCTAATTGGAATTAATCTGAATTAATCTGTTTGTTTCTCTGACTAAATAATGAAGTCAGTGCGTGGAGAAACCTGGGCAGAAAAAACATGTTTTTATCCTGACTGAGTCAGCTGTAAGGCAGCACTATTGCCAGAAGCGATTGTTTTTTTTGCGTCATATAGGATATTTTCCCTACATACATCACATGTAAACGATAAATGGAAACACCCAGCAGAAATAAGGGAAAACTCACAAAATGATGCCCTTTATAGACGTGGTATTGTAACTACTTTTAATCCCTAAAGCTGTGTCCGAATCCACACATACGAATATTAGAAAATACTTTGTACCAGTCTTCATGATATAAAGTTAAAGCAGTTTGTGTACAAGAAATGTCACATTTCCCGTGTTAATGTACTACATACCTCAAACCCTGATTAAATGAGTAAGTTGGATTGGGTTGGGAAATGGGGCAACACTCCGCTGCACGAGTCATCTCTCATCCATCATGTTTTTACCTAACAAGGCAAAGGTATTCTGTAATTGTCTTCAGGCTGAGGTCTGCCAGTGTCTGAGACCATACCGATGTGCTGGTCTTGTTCTAAGTTTTTAGAAGGCATATGAGGGTTTGTGGGTTTTCTTTTATTGGAACATATGCAACCTACCAATTAAACACAGACTGTTTTTTAAAGGCATATTGTATTTATGGGGATACAGATTTTTGTCTTTTTTACTTGTTTTTTTTTTTAAGAGATAAGCCTGTTGTATGTGTACAGTTTGAATAAAAGTGATAAGGTTTGTTATGTGGTGATCCCTGTGGTTTGTGTTCAGTGATGAAACATTTTGCATGTTGAGCTTCACAGTAAAATAAAAGAAATAGTTGACAAAACAATCTCAATCTCAGAGGAAGTGGACCTTGACTTCAAATTGTTTTGCCAACATGATCGTGGTATTTATTGTTAAATAATACAGCAAAAATAAGGGTTACATGCACAACACTTGAGATGGACACTTTAAGTGTTTTTTTTTTTACCACCATAACCAAGTTTGGCCCATGTTGCTTTCACTCACACCTAAACCTTCTGGCACGCCAGTGAAAATACTTTTCATGCATGGACAGGACACATGACTATAGACATTAGCAATGACACACAGGCGACGTTGTGATCCTGCATAGCAGGACATTTGGCCAATAAGTGAACAATACAAGCCCCACAATCCTAAATGTTAGGGACAACATGATACTATATTGCCTGCTGCACTGCAGGCAACATTGCTACTTTAAGCACACAACAAATTATTCTGTGTAAATGTAAATAAACTCAATTTTGTGGGACTGTGGTGCTTGTACATGTTCACCTAAACTGCCCCACTCAGAGCACATAACTTTCTGACATAAATAAATGTACCAGCGCTAAACCAGAAAAGGTTTCTTGTTTTTATTCTGCCACGCATCTCTAAAATCTCCTGCTTTTCTGAATATATTGTGTTAGAGATACTGCAGCACCCTCTACAGACTGACAAATAGAAGTCTCCAAATGGTTAATTTTACTCAAGGTGGGCCATGGATGAACATAATATTTTGGTTTATGTGCTCCACAAACTATTCAACTGGGAACACATATTGCCAATAAATAAATAAATCTCACTTCCTTTCTAACATCCCTGTTAAATAAGAATGAAATAACCCATTCACTGTGACAGGTGTTTGCATGGTAACATGCTAAAATGAGACGTGTTGGTGTTGTTCCTACCATACAATAATTATTTGAATTTGAGAACATTTGCATCATATGAAGGACCAGCGAAATGTAGTGGCCCAGGACAAACTTTCCAACTTCTGTTCACCACTGAATGTGTGAAAACAAAAAGGTGCACTTAGGTGTGGCCCATGGTAGAGCATTGAGTCGCTATGCTCAAGGAAAGAGGAGGAGCAGGCTACAGAGGAATGGTGAACTCACATCTGTTTTAATTCCACATTTATAACATTTCCAAACTTCAGCGCCAACCGACAAAGGTATCGGACTTCACACAAATCCCTATAGAGCCACTAAAGGCCTCGTGCACAACGTATTTCACATACGGTATGCCGTAATGTTAGTACTCCAACATCTGTGAACATACTTTGATGTGAACAGTAGACATTTTTACAGTCTGGTGTAATACTGACCTCTGGTGGCCACAGATATATACACACGCAGAAGTCTGCCTGTTGTTACAGTATATTAACTTAATGTGAACTATTCTGTTACATTTACTTTCCATTAAAATTCTTCTCCTATTATTTGAATCAGATGTTAGAAACAAAGCGTTAAGACTGTCAAAGCAACAAACCTCCATACTGTGTTTCAGATTGCAAAACAACATATGCCTGCTCCATACTATGTTCTCGAAACCCTTCAATCGAAATCACTTTAATGGTGTTTATGTAAAAATGACAACAAAAAACCCTCCTTGCTCAAGATAGAAAAAACAAACAAATACTTTTCAATGCTGTCAAGTCTACAATCAGTGAGTGTTGTTAATTAAACACACAAGTGCAAATACAATCTTTCCTGTCATTAACATCAGGACATAGTTTCATTCAGATCACAAGTGAAAATTTCCTCCTTGACACCAAGAATCAAAATGCTTTGTGTGACAAATGTTATTCTTAATAACCCGGTGTGTACTTTTACATGTGACTTCAAACTGATTATAGTCTTATTATTTCTTATTTTCACACAGTGAATGAACTGATAGAGAAGAAACAGATTTCTCATCAGTACGAACAAGATTAAGAATATTGAGAGTAGAAATCTGCACTCATTTCCTGAGTTGTTGTGTGAAAGGATCTAGAAATCATTAAAAGTTAATCAAGTGAATTTGCAGTTTTGATCACTTTATTTGTTCCAGTCTGTTCTTTGCACATCCATCACTGCGTGGTTTGGATTTTCCACCAAACAGGACAAGAACAGACTACAACGGACAGTCAGGACTGCAGAAAGAATTACTGGTGCCAACCCGCCCTCTATTCAGGACATCACCAGAGTCCATCACACCCTGGACACGACCTGTTCCACGTTCTGACGCTACAGAACACTGTCTGCCAAAACAACCCGACACAAGAACAGTTTCTCCCCGCAGGCCATCACTCTGATGAACAGTTAACATCAGTCACATAGTGTCAGGAACAATCCCTGTGAATAGTCTTGTGACAAACTTCAACTGTACCTGTAAATTATATACATTAAATACAGTTTTTAAACATGTAAATATCATAAGTCAAACACAAAGCTATGCATACAGTATATAGTGTTATATATACCTGCCTCTTATATAAAGCATATACCTTGTCGAGCTTGTTGTCCTTGTTTTACCGGTTGGCCTGTCAATTTTCTCATTTGTAGTTTTTGAGCACAATTGGCAGACGTGCAGAGAGAAACTGCAATGATGGGCAGTACTCACTCAGGTCACGATACTGCTACATCTAGAAATACTTCTGTTTGATTATGGGAACTGTATCACGCCTCTGGTGTTAGAGTATATAAACAAAGACTTGCAAAGAAACCTGGTTGGTTAGTTTGGTTCATTTTCCCAATAACTGAGCAAAATCTCAACACGACTGATCTCTGCGTACCACTGTGCAACAGCCCAACAGAATATAACATCACTTATTTGGATGATGGATTATGATGCAGGCAATTGTTCAAATGCTTTTTGAAAAATATTACCAAAAGTAGCTTGTGAAATCTGATTTCTCTTTCTCAGTGTCTTCTCAGTCACCTGTAAGAAAATGCAGATTGATCATGTTTTCCATCCAACAACCAACTTCGCTCTGAGGCTGTTTACAAATGAGTCTCAATCTGAATTGACTAAACCCCCAGCCAGCTTGTCTTAAATTCTGTTTATTTAACATTGTATAACGGCAACATTTATAACATGGTATATTCATTGTTCAAACAAATCCATGTTCAACAAAAACCAAAGTTATTGCATCTTCGGTCGTTAGAAGGCCATCTTAAAAGCTCAGAATAGCAACTATGATACGCAATTACTCAAACAGTTTGGAATACAAGCTGAATTTGGATATAATTTGTGAAGCTGTTGTAGCAATCTCTCCCAATAACACGAACCTCCACAAGTTGCATCAAATTTAGGAATGTATTTGTTTATTGAATTAAACATTATTAAAAGTGAGTGGTAAAGTATTTCCACACGGTTGATTGGAGTTGAGCATTGGGACATGCAGCCATGTTTCTTTCAGCCTCTGGCTATTGCTGCATGACTGCTGCTTTAGCGCCCCACACTGCACAGTGCATGACAACTATGACTTGTCAGCAACAACCATCCCCAGTGCCCCCAGCTGTATATCTGCTGTATATGCATTACCACTGCTTTATACTGCACCATGCTAAAACCACAGATGAGCAGTTAGTCTACAACAGGGGTCTCAAACTCAACTTATCTAGGGGCCACTGGAGTTAGAGTCTGGGTGAGGCTGGGCCGCATCAAGTATTCTACAAAAAAAGGTTCTCCTCCCTGTCATTGATGGCGCTCCGTC
>JAVQJD010079361.1:0-14607 GCA_036023655.1 Nannoperca australis
TAATTGTGGCATGTTTAGCATAGCATTCAACAATTTAGACTGTTTATATCCTCTATCTATCTATATCTGTATACATATATAAATATACAGAGCGTCCATGATTTGCATATCTAAAAAAAAAACCACATCCTCATCTCTGAAACCTCCAGCTTAAATTTGATTCAAATTTAAATTTAAATCAAACGGGGCGCTTATTCCCAGCTGACATTTAGTTCTAGCTCTGTTCTGTTGATAACGAGAAACGGTTGTAGAATCCCAATATATCCCAGCAGGCATGGTTATTTACTGTACAGCCTGTATGGGACACAGTAGGTGGAAAAGCATGATTTGAAAAACTGCAGCAATAAAATTAAAGCTAGATATTCCTATCACATACTGTATGTTCCTCGCACGGGCTAGCTGAAAAAGAGTTTGTGCAGGGTTTTCTTTCTAAAGACAAGCAAAAAGCAAAAAGACCTGACGGTACTCACAGTAGGTTTTCCTTGTCAACTCCTCCACCACCTCTTGCTTGAGCTTGCTGTTTGATTTACCCATGATCTTCAGCTCTCCTCCACACCTGCAAATCCACCTTGGCACGCAGCACCTGTTACTACCTCCTCTCCAGCCTGCTCCTCTGCCAAAAACATACACAAACGTGGGCCAGTTTAGGTGCAATGACGCCGGTGAAATAAGGGAGACGCACTTTTGTTTTGGTTCGGAGGGGAAAAAAGCAACTCCCATTCAAGCTAAGTTAGTCTATCGTTTGTCTGCAGTTCACTCTAGCTCAGTCATCAGTCCTGGCACTAAAGACGGGCGTCAAACCCCAGGGACCTTGTGAAGAAGGGCCGGCAGGTTGTTGAGTCTATATGAGCGCTGCTGAGTGCCTATGTGACTGCCTCATTTCTTTGCAGCAGTCCGTGGGCGAAGAGTGGCGTTTGGATGCGTTGCTACCTTCGTCCTTGGATACAACAGTCACTGGCTGGGTTAAGTACGCTCGCTCCCTCACAGTCATTCTCTGTTCTTCTCACTCCTCCCACCCCTCCTTTCCCACCACTATCTCTATTGCTCTGGGTAAGTTCCCGTAGAAAAGAATGCTCCCCTTTTGACAGCTGAGATAAGGAGATGTGTAAACAAAAACACAATGACCAGAGCTCGCCTTGGATGCACCCCGCCACACTTTGCACTCACTCAAAGTGTTAACTCTAATCCCTGGAATGTATACCGACAGACAGTTTAAGAAAAAGTAAAAGGTTTCTGTAATCATTTATGGAAAGCAAAATGAAGCACGGTCTCTGCATAGTTCTACAGTTCTAGATGCCAGCTGAAAAAAGATCTGGTCTTGCTCTTAAAATAAGTGTGTGAGCTGTCCGCCAAGCTTATAGGCGGATTTGAGGAGTGACAGTTTTCTTTTCTTCCCCATTCTGACTCATGATTCTCCCTCCTTCCTGGCTCACGACGACACGGCATGGTGATTTCCTCCTCTCTGTCACAGCAGACAGGAGATGAGAGATAATGGAATTTCTTTGCATCATGGGCCTGGCGTTGGCATTAACCGGTGCCTAACCACAGCAGCTGCCTGAGCAACACAATAGGAAACCACTGCATGCACTAAGCACCTTCACTGCAAGCATCTCGTCTCCGTGTCCATGGAAAGCGAGGTCCTTCTGAGCGATGCCACGTTGGTAATCACCATCTTGTGTTCGCTCTTGTGGTCCTGGGTATCACTCAGACACTGTGAAAAGAAACAGACACACAGCAGTTACAAAGGGAATCACAAGCGTCTGCTGTGTTTCAATGGAAAGGGTCTGTGTTGTCACCTGGAGCCGCAGACACATGAGCACTGGACTAGAAAAACTCTCAAAACGGACAACGACCTTTCTCCTGTCTGCCAAAGCTGCTGAATAGCCGACAGGCAAGTGCAATGTAGAGGCTATTATTGAAGTAAACTGCTTTAAACTGGCACAATTTAAATGACAAGCAAATTAACTGCAGCGTCAAGTGTATTATTATCGATTCCATTCCAAGTCTTATGAAAACAGGTGGCTAGGATAAAACAGCACAACACGTAAACACGCACACCTAAATCCATAAGAAATGAATGTTGAATTAAAACATGTTAAAGAGCGCTTTAATTGCACATAGTCGTGTTTGTTTTGGGTCGACAGGAGTAAGAAATGCACGTAGCTAGTCGCGCCAGCAGCAGGTGGGATGTTGCCTGGCAGTACCATAGCAACACACAGTTTATGGCTACAGTACAACAGCTACTGTGCGGGAAGCTTGCTAGTCATTGTACTCGCAACGTTTCGTACCCATGCTGTTCCTTGTTTTCTAGTGAGAGAAAACTGAAATCTCAGCTTAAAATGAATAAAAGCTTTCCCCATTTAAAGCGACTTCGGGGTTTACCTGAATTACGGCGGCGGGAAGTCGCCGTCCAGTCAGTCCCAAAGGCAGTGAGCCGCTGTCCGACGTTGTCTTCCTCCTGCGAGTTCCGGAGCGACTCGCTGCTGCGCGGATGGCCGTCGGTGCCGCTCTGATTCCGCCGTCAGGGGGTGACGTTGCTGCCGGCCCCGACCAGCTCAGCTCAGCTCAGCTCAGCGCCAGAGACACTGACGTCGCGGGGCAACTGGTTATACACTGACTCTTTGTGTGCTTCAACAGCCATTTACACGTGTCATATCGTATACTAACTCACTTTTTGACCCACATTCGGGACAGAGTTTAAAAGCGGATATCACACTTTTAGGGAGTTTTTATGTTTAACTGTAATTTTACTGTAACGCTAGTGAGAGTAAACCGAGATGGTCTTTTTAAAAAGGGGTCAAATGGCTCATAAGTAGCTGCTTTTTGTCTGCCATTATGACTGGAGGTAGACTTAGTTGTAGCCTATGATCAACTTAAAACCTATAAACAGCCTAATGTTAAAACTGCTTATTCACTTTACGTCTTATTTTTTCTAAATATCTAATTCATTTTTTATCTATTATTTAACGTATTGCTGTAAAGTTATGTATGATTTAATAATTAGACATGGACATATTAATAGCATAGAAGTATCCATTAAAGAACTATAGCATTGCACTGATTAAATTGTGGGACCCACAAGAGACAAAAAATTAAAAGCAATGGTCAAAATAGACGCAGCAGAAGCTGAAATACACTGAGGTTTAGTCCGTATTAAGGGTTAAACACTACATTACCCATAATTCAACTCAGTGGAGTATTTTTAGATTCTGTTTGGTAAATGACCAGGTCTTTCAAACTCCACCCACAAGGCCTTAACACAGACTTTCTGTTGAGTCTGTTGAAGTCTCAAGCCCAAGTTGAGAAAATTATCAAAGCTTCCTCAAGAGCCACAAAAGACATTGTACAGCTTTCACAGGCTGAGAAGTCCTCTACATTACAAGTAAACTGATGTGTAAGATTTAAGATTGTTAAGTTATTTCAAAGTGTTGCTGTAATAATTATTGCTGTAGCCATTCTATTTTTTAAAAAATGGGTTAGGTATCTTGCAAGTTGTAGACTCGAAAAGAAGTCTTAAAGTTTGAGAGTGGCAATGTCAAATTGAGAGAGCATACCAGGAAAATTCAGGTTAAGTTTATCCAAACATAGCCCACTGTTATAATTAGTGATTTGGATTGCACAAGGCCAGCTGAGAAACGGTGCTACATCGGAATGAAGAAAAATGATTTCAAATATACTTATGTACTGGCTAAAGGAGGAGGAAAGAAATTCCAATTGGTTTGAGGCAAAAGATTAATGTTCTGCAGTCGTCACATGTATTGATTGTGTATTAGGCTACATGAAGGATGAAAGGACAATCCATTTTTCCCCTTAATCTCCATTTATCACACGTGATACTTATGCTTGTTACTCTTGTTACTCATGATCGAGTCCAAACTTTGCAATCAGACCTTTACACACGCAGCTTGTTAAAATTCGTGTCCCATCAGCCGCATGCCAACAGATGTTCAGCTACAGTGTTTGTCTGTTAACAACTGCTACACCATCATTCAAAATCCCAATAGGAGCTTTCTGCTCATTCATGGGCGGGTTGGATCTAAATGTAGGCTGTGTGGCTTGGCCAACTCAGTATTCAGTGCCCTTCCCTGCAGTCCCTTACTGCAGTCAACTGCATTTACAGTAGTCTCGTAGGAATAGAGGGAATAGGCGAAAAGAGGCTGTGGCAAAATGGGGTAAATTAATGGAAGATTTCTAATCTTTATATGCTTTAGACCTGAGAGCAGCTGGAATTGACAAAGTGCTTCATTCTTTTTAGAAACATAATTTAGTTTAAACTCCAACTGGGTTGTTGTCAAAGGCAGTGGGTAAACTGACCTGAACTCAGACTACTCATATTATTTGCACTGTTTACCACCAGCCATTTAGTCCGATATAATTCCATGAATTCTGACTATATTAGTGTCATCATTAACTGTGTGTTAAAAGAGAGGGTGTTTTTCAAGAAAGCTGTTTGTAGAGACTGAAACATCCACATTGAAACAGGTTGATGTTTCCACTCATTCCTATTCTTTTTTGCTTAGTATCGACAGTCATTTACATTAGAAGGTGTGGGATTTCCATGGCAGAGGATCAGACACTGACGTTGTTTCCCTTTTTCCCTCCTCTCATTCAAATGCACATTACAAAAGTACTTCCCCTGAAAAAGCTTCAGTGTAATTACTTGCAGATATTTGTTCATTTATCAGGAACCACCATGATCATTAAATGATCGTCAGCACTGAGGCATCATTTAATGCCCCTGCAGCGTCTTTGCATCTACATAATATGCTGACATGTGCTAAAACAGCTGGAAGAAAACCACAGCCTAGAAAATTTCTGTATATTTTGTAATGCCACTGAGTTTTAGCACCCTCAGTATTGCATTACAGGCTGGAAAGTCATCATCTCAGGGCTGACAATATAACATCAACACAATATCCATCTTAATTAGCAGTAAAAAAAACAAGAAGATATTAAAAACTCCATCAGCAGGAAGAAATGTTCTTGAGTTTACAGATTTTGTATATTACAACTTGAAGACAGTCACTCAATATATAAACAAAGCACATAACGATTGAGAGAAACATCCATATATCTGAAAAACAGATGTTATGAGGCCATTTGTAGGTGATATTTTTATGTATGACTGTAACTTTGATTCAACATCTAGTCCATCACTCTGGCAGTTTTATAAATAATCACATACCTAACAGAAAAGCAGCTTCAATGAGTTGGACATGAAAGGTGTGCTAGATTTAACCAAGTCCCTCTGGTTATAGTAACAACTGATAACTTTCAAGATAAAAATAAACACAGTCAAGGCACGAGATTAGATGATTTTAATGACCTTAATCATTTTCTCTCAAACAAATACAGTCAAATTCTAGCAACGATGCTCCTCCTTCATACAGTATCCAAACATAAAGAGTTTAGGTGTTGCGCTGTCATAAAGAGGCAGGTTAACATTTATAGTTTTAGCACACATTAATCTTTTACAATTGTGTGACAGATGGAGGGAATGACTTAGACCAGCAGATGAACGAGAATCCTTTTATGTACAAGCCAGATCCACTCTAAATAGATGCATCTCAAAATGAAATACTGAGAGGTTGGGCTTCACAATACAAAATCTAGTTAAGCAAATGTTTGTCCTAAAAAGGTTGTAACATGAAACACACCAAGGTTTTAAAGTCTATAATTTAGGTTCTTACTTAAAATCAGTATGCTAAAAATAGCTGCAAGCAAAGGACAACAAAATATGACTGTAGCTATCTAACACAGTAAGAGAGATAATTGGTTTTCTATGATTAACTTCAATCCACAAACAACTTCCTCCTTCTTCAGTAACTGCAACCAAACAACATTTTCCCGAGGCATCATCTGTTGTGCCCACTTGAGTATCCCATATGGCTAGATATATATAATTTAGGATCATGAATATACAATCCCTAACCTCCTCTGAACAGACTATGTCTGTTGTGTTTGGTAAATCCAGCAGGGCATTGAGGTTTTAGTGGAGCAGCGATGCTGGTGTAATGCCTGTGACACCCAGCTGTTAATTCAGACTGACAACAGGCAGATATCTGGCAGACTAATGGCAATTGGGGCTTGGATCCTAGCTTTATGGAGATAAACTATACCCCCTCAGGAAGGGAGGGGCTGGAGAGGGGAGAAACATGTTTCACCTTTTTTTTTTTTTGCAGTATGGTGAAACAACATTTTAGAGTTTATCTGAAAGGTGGAATTATTGTGGTTATTTCTGTATAATTATCATAGCAGGAGGAAAATGTTGCATATGAAGCAATAATAGTGAATCAACAAAGTAAACCAGCATTGTTTTAGAAGTAGGGCACCATCTGTAGGACATATTTAAAATTACTTCTCTGCCACAAAGATATTAAACAAATCACTATTAATAGTTGAATGTAGAGAGAAAAGTAATTCATCAGGCCCAGTTTAAGTAGTAAACTAATTATAGCCGTGACCCAGAGGAAAAGATTTGTCAATTCTTTTCAATTCAAACGTTTTTTTGTTTCCACTGTGGATCTTCTTCCTCCTAAATAAGCAATTTAGCATTAGATAAGGTTTTATGACTGTTGTGGATATGAGGGATGTTGTTTTATTATATTCATGTGGAGGAGTGTGTGTGTGTGTGTGTGTGTGTGGTGCTTCTGTTCAGCACCAGGATCCCGTATGCCCTCTAAAGTCTCCAACAGGCAACGGCACACCAGATTATTTATGATAATTAAGATTAATTCAGCAGTGATACAGCAGCTGTGAAATGTCTAAATATAAATATGAGTTGGTTCCAAAGGTGGTTTCCTCGTTACTAAATAAAGCATGCAGCTGCCATCACTGATTTTCTCTCATCATCAAAATGTTTCAAATACAAAACCCCCTAATGGATTGTAAGTTATCATTGTTCGTGACAAAGGGTAAGAAATCATACAAATGTGTCATAGTACAGAAAAAATCAACTCTACCCAACCAATGAGAGCTGTCCCCTTGGTCCCAAAGTTGAAAAAAATTACGTGTGTCACTCATCAACTTTGTCCCTATTGTTTACATAAAAACATGTTAGTCATACCCTCCTGGCTGGGCTCTTTCTTGCTGGATAGGAGGATCACATATTGCCCTAGTGTTAAAGCAGAGCAGGTAGACGCACAGGAAGAGGGGAAACATGGTTTTTATGACTCTTCTGCTCTGTCTGCTGTTCCTGCGGCCTGGCTTCGCCGATCTAATGAGTTCTCCATTGGACGAGGTAGGTGGAAAGCTGCGGGTGAACAGGAGCACTGCGGTTAGCTATTCCACTGCTCGGGACTTCTGCAAAGTACATTGAACCCTTCAACTTTAAACTGTTTATCATCCTGTGAAAACCCACGACCTGCAGTGAGCCATAGCTGTGTTTTGCTGGATTTACAACGCAATCACTGAAAAACAAAAGCTCTTAAATTGTTTTGTATTTTTCATTCAGTATTTGGGTCACATATCTAAATTTAGTTACACAGGTTTAAAGCTGTTGTTTCTAAAAGAACTAAAAGTGGTGGTATTGTTTGTGTCCTCTTAAAGCTTTTTCACCACTCCTCCAGTCAAAGAGACATAGTTTCCTCTCCTGGTTCTTCTCCTGACGCCTCAGGTAGGTCTCTCTATGGCTAAAGTGTAAAAACTGTTTGGAGACTCACATTTAATGCAATAAGAACTATATTCTTTCTTTCCTGGTTTAATAAAGTGTGATATATACAGTAAAACACCATCTTATTGTACTTGTTTAACTACAAAAAACAGGTAATATGCACATAAACAGATTACTGGTGTATATCTACGTTTTTGTGTTCACAGTGAGTGAACGGCTGAGACGATCAGTTCTGATCCCTGATATCACACATCTGGAACTGCTGGTGGTGGTAGGACATGATGTCCAGCAGGTCCACAAGCAGGACACAGAACGATACATCCTCACCAACCTCAACATTGTAAGTCAGTAAAATTGTGTTTTTCTAAACAGTTCATATTCTGTTGATTGACATTTGTGTGCTTTTAAACCATTAAATGGGAAAAGGTAGTGGAACAAACCTAAACTAAGACTATTTACAGAACAGTAAGGCTGAAATAAAGGAAGGGATGTAAAAAGCAACACAAGTTTGAGAATTATTTTTTTTCAGATGCTGAAATATATATTTAACTAGACATGTTTAGACTGTGCTGCAATACAATAGTCCCATTACACTCTGAGCATCTTGAAATATATTAACCTGACTTATATTCCAATTTCCACCCAGGCCTCAGAGCTGTTGAGAGACATGACCCTGGGTGCCAACATGAGGGTGCACCTGGTTCGCATGATCATCCTGTCAGAGCCAGAGGCAAGCGGCTTTCTGTGAAAAGTTCAATGTAGAATTGAGCTCAAGAATGACCAGATCCTAATAGCCCTTGCATAGTTTAAACATGCATAATTACTAAGAAAACATTTATCCAGAGTGACTTTGAACATGAGCAATAGTAGAATGGCCTGAAATTCAGTTTGTTTATGTTTTATTGTAGCCAGAGATCCACATGTCTGCCAACATTACCTCTTCTCTCAGAAGTGTGTGTGACTGGGGCAGAAGGATAAACCCCTCAAATGACACAGACCCACTACACGCTGATCTTCTGTTGTACATCACAAGGTTTGCTACGTGTAGCTGGCTTTATTGCAAGTAGATGTTTTCTTCATATTTTATGAATGAACAAACCATGTTGAACTATATGTTTTCCATCACAAACAGGTATGACCTGGTGTTGCCTGATGGGAATAATCAGGTCAGGGGTGTAGCACAGCTGGGTGGGGCTTGCTCCAGTGAATGGAGCTGTGTGATCGCAGAGGACACCGGCTTTGACCTGGGAATCACCATCACTCATGAAATTGGCCACAGGTGAAGCAGAGTCTAACGCATGATTAGAAGTGACGTTTACATAACTGCTTATAAACTTAATTAGGTAACACATTTCTTTTACAGGTCTGTAATTTCCAAATAACTGCCAAGAAGTTACCTCAAGCCAACTTTTTCATTTGGCACTAATTATGTGGAAAAACAGTATTCAATTAACCTGGATAATATTTTAGTCAGTTCACATCAAGTGAATTTGGTAAACATGTTGAAATGTAATATCTGACTACAGGAGGGCAATTAAACATTTATGGAGAATAAAGTGTCAAATAATAGATCTATAATGAATTTATATTTATTTGTATTTAAATGTAGCTTTTCCTTTAAGCACATTTCCTATAATTAGCAGCAAATAACTGGGCTCTTTCCAGGAAAGGGATGAAACTTTAAATATTACTAAAAATAAATGTTTAACAGCTTCATTAAGATTGCTCACGGTTTAAGCATCTGAATAGAGACATTCAAAAATGCCTACAATCAAGTAAAATAAATAAATAAAATTTACTTTCACCCAGTTTTGGAATCAACCATGACGGAGTAGGAAACACCTGCAGTAGGAGTGGGTTCATGATGGCCTCTGATGGAGGCTACAACAGTGTGGATCTGACCTGGTCCTCGTGCAGCAGACAGCAGCTGCTCACATTCTTCAGGTGGGACAACCTGTTCAGAGCAGCTGTGCATCACAATGTCTCACATTCATCAAGCAGGCCTGGCACTGTTGAAAGGGCCTTTTCATCTACACGCCATATCTTAATGCTCAGGTTTTTTTTACGGATTACCATTTTACATTTTGAGAAAGGTCGATTTAATATTTGGTTTTGATCTGAAATTCTTTCAAACCAAATTACATTTTAAATACAGAAAACTCAAAACAAAGTGTATTAAACTGGAAGTAGTTTCCACATGTAATGTACAAATCTGCTATAGTCTGGATTTGAGAATGAGATGTCACATGTATTCATGTTCCCAGTGAAGGGAAAGCTGAATGTGTAAAAGACCTGCCTGCACTGGGAGGCTCCCTACAAGACTGGAAGCCGGGTCTATATTATGGAGTGGATGACCAGTGCCGTATAGCTTTTGGTAGCACTGCAAGAGCCTGCTCTTTCACCAATCCTGACCTGGTAAGTCACCTGTAATAGCAGCTTAATACCACCAGGTGGCACTTCACATCACAAATGTGAAATATTTCCACATTTCTGGTCATGTTAACAATACTGTTCTCCTTTTCCATCAGCCAGCTTGTCGTGCTTTGTCCTGTCACATTAACCTTGATGATGACAGCTCCTGCAAACGTCTCCTGGTTCCACTGCTGGATGGGACAGAGTGTGCACCTAATCAGGTACTGATCAATGAGTCATTTTGTTGCAATCAATTTTCCAGAGTGTTATTATTTACTAAAAGTAGGCCCAAGCATGTATTTCCAATGATGTGCAATCCTCTCTTCCAGTGGTGTTTGAAGGGGCGTTGTGTGTCCTCAGGTGAGCTCAGCTCCTCTGTGGTGGTGCATGGCTCCTGGTCCAGCTGGTCAGAGTTCTCCCCCTGCTCACGGACATGTGGTGGGGGAGTCACTCATCGCACGCGGAAATGCAATAATCCAAGGTAACAAATGTGATGCTAGCATCAGTCATAGTCAGTGCTGAAGATCCTGTGACTGTACTTTATATGATGAGGCTGTTTCAAAGTCCACAGCTTATAGATGACTTGCTTTAAGTGTTACCACAACACATTTGTCATGTCTGATTTTTCAGACCTGCTTTTGGAGGGAATAATTGTGAGGGACCAGATATCGAGGCTGAACTTTGTCACCAGCTGGTAAGTTCTTACTAGTTATGTTCACAGTGGGCCTCCATACAGCAGGTCAATACTGTTTACTCAGTGGATCATTGTACACAGAAGCATCCCACTTCATGAACTGTGCTCCCATAAGAAGCCTCCAAAAATAAAAGCATTGATGGGAGGATAATTAGAAACAAAGAAGTCATTTAAAAGTGAGACCATGAGCCTGCTGCAGAGTGAGCTATTCCTGAAATCAATACTAGTTAAGAAAAAGGCTCCACCCTGAATGCCTCTATAGGCTGAAGGTGCAAACCTGTCAGTGATGGATTCAGATGCCAACATCAGGCCAGAAAAGTTTTTTTTTGAAGTTTATTTTCTTCCACACATGTTGTTGCAGCCATGTAAGCGCACTCAGCTGGATTTCATGGCAGAGCAGTGTTCCCAAACAGACCTCCACCCCCTTTATTTGCTACCAAACACTGCCTCCTTCTACACCTGGATCCCTGCTGTAGGCTTTGCTCAAGGTGGGCCTAAAGAAGACTTTTTTTGTTTTCCATATGTAATGGACAAAACCTTTATCTCTAACATTTTTTCTGCATTTTCCCCCTCATAACCAGGGGATGAGCAGTGTAGGTATGTGTGCCAATCAGATGGAGAAAACTTCATAGTGAGCCGTGGCTCTCAATTTGAGGATGGCACCCGCTGTGAGTCAGACAGTCCGCCTTCCTTTGGCTCCACAGCTGCTTGTCTAAGAGGAAAATGCCAGGTAGAGATGACTAAGAGAACAGATGCAATCTTACTCTTTCACACTTCTTTTACACTCAATCTTAAATCTTTTTAAATGCACCGTTTGTCTCTGAACAGCTGTTTGGCTGTGATGGTGTGCTGCATTCTGGGAAAGTGAGGGATGTGTGTGGGGTGTGTGGTGGAGATGGATCGTCCTGCAGCTTGACCTCTGACTCCTACACTGGTGGTCAGGCCAGAGGTAGAAAACAACAGTTCATCATTACTGAATACAGTCAATGACAGACAATGAATTGGAAACAATTATCGATGAATCATTTATAAAGCAAAAGTTTCAAACACTATCTGATTCCTTTTCTTCAAATGTGATTATTTGCTGCTTTTCTCTGTTTTATTTGTTTGTAAATTGAATATTTCTGGCCTTTAAACTGTTTGTCAGACAAAAGCAATTTTAAGATTTATTCTTGGTTCCTGGGAACATGTGCTGCCCACTTCTCCCCATGTTCTGACAGTTCTAGACAAATAACAACCGATTCATTGCAGAAAATAATAAATAGATTAGTTAGTAATGGTAGCTACAGCCCTAATTCCTGTGTTGTCTTCCATGAGTTATAATTCAGAGTTTTCTGTTTCAGAGTATACCACCTTCCTCTCTCTGCCAGTGAATGCCACACAGGTTTATATTGTCAACACAGCACCTGTCTTCACTCACATGGGTGGGTGTCATCGCACCACACAAATTTATGCTTCTACAACAGCATTAACAGGATTGAAACTTACTGTTGTCTTCGGCATTTGTGTCTTCAGCTGTAATGGTTGGGCATCGATACATTGTGTCTGGGATGGGCAGCATGGCAATGAATATGACCCACCCCTCCCCACTGGATGATAGCCGCCTAGAGTACGGCCTCAGACTGACCCCTGACCTTTTGCCTGAGATGGAGGAGCTGCTGCTGACTGGACCGCTGCAAGAGGAGATAAACATACAGGTGAGGAGAAATTCAAATTCAACATTTGAATTTCATTAAAAATGTTGCTTCACACATTACATCTTTAATACTCAGCAGAAATGGGAAAAACTATGTGTAACGGCGTTGACATCGTTTTCATGCCGTACTTTGCTTTTGCCATGTACCCTTTTATAAGATGCTTGTGATTGATGGTAATTTCCTTTGCTTAGATGATTATGAAAGACTTGAATTGTGCTTCAGAAAAGGAACTTTTGTTGTTGCCAGCTTTATTTGTAAAGCTTGGGAGAAAAGAAAACCTACTTTGTATATATGACCTGGATGCTGTAACATTATGATTTTTATTTGTACACATAATGCAAATATGTAGGATCAATGTTTTATAAGTCCATTGGGCTGGGCACCTTCGAGTGCATGACACTACAATAAATAATCAATATATATTAAAAACATGTATATATAAATACTTTGCAGGTCTATCGCAAGTATGGAAAAGAATATGGAGAGAAAACAAATCCAAACATTAGCTACCAGTTCTATGTACCTACCAGAAACAGTGACTTGACAGACATCACACCTAAACACAAATGGGCTGTCTTCACAACACCCTGCTCTGTCTCTTGTGGATCAGGTAAGTAACTGTTAATCACGAGTCATATCGAAAAGCACAAAAAGAATGCCCAGCATGATATCATGTATTGTTCAGATACATTGTTCAGATATCAGATATTTTCAGGAGAAAATACCAGTAAATGTCAAACTGAACTGATGAATGACTATGAAACATTTTGACTTTAATATATATATTTTTTTTTTCCTTGTCCTTACACGCTGTTCCCTTGCGAATCTCCTCAACTGCAACTAAAAACCAGAATATTGCAATTAAGTCTTGTAAACATTCCTCTCTGCCATAAATGTTCACAATAAAGCCTTGCAATGGGGGATAGAATCTTAAATGTAAAGATATTGCCCAAAATTCACAGCTCATTATATTCTAAAAACCTCAAAAAATGTAAGTACATTTTTTTATCTACACATATTAACTTCATTTTTTCAGGTGTACAGAAACATGTATATGTCTGTGTAGATGAAGATACCAACAACCATTTGGAGGAACACAATTGTGAAACACCTCCTCCACCCTTACCACTCCACACAACTTGCCAGCTCTCCCCCTGTCCCCCCAGGTTAAGTTCATACTCTGTTCCCTCCCTATGGACTGACATACACACACAACTCAGCACAAACGGGTATACATGAATAATTTACTGTCTTACAGGTGGGATACAGGGAAGTTTGGGCCTTGCAGTGCCTCCTGTGGTGGAGGAGAGAGAGTGCGTCCTGTAAGATGTGTTCAGAAACATGGAGCCAACGTGGTGAAGGTTTCAGACTCTGAATGCCCACCTGATACAGCTCCAAATACTGTTGAAAAATGTAACCTGCAACAGTGTCCCGCCAGGTATACAGTCTACAGTGGACTGTTAATCATTAGGCCCCAGATACTTATTAATTACCAAGAGTGCACGGGTCAAATAACTTCCTATGACCACAGCATACAAATGACTCCAGGAGTTACCCTGCTGCCTCAGTTTTAACACTAACAATATTAGCTTTTATGTGAAAACCCATTAATGTGTATTTACAGATGGCGTGTGTCTGAGCCTGGGGAATGTTCAGCAGTGTGTGGGCCAGGAGAAGCGAAACGCGTCGTGTCATGTTTCCGTCCAGAAGACGGTCAGGATGTTGAAGTGGATCAAAGCTTTTGTTCAAAGCAGATCAAACCACTTGATTCTGTGCCCTGCGTCGTAGATGTTTGTCCCATCGGGTGGGAATCAAAGGGAGAGGTGAATTAGAAACTGAAAAAACTGAAACCTTATTTCAAACTGTGACAAATGTCTAAACATCGTCTTTCTTGGCCAGGAACAGCCCATGCTAACGTCTGATTTGCTGCCACGCTCTAGACAGGCTCCTGTGTATGTCTGGAGTCCTGTTATCAGCCAGTGCTCAAAGGCCTGTGGCAATGGTAAGAGAAAAAAATACACTCAACTTCACTCACAAACAGCATTTCCTCATACGATAAGGTCAACAAAAGCCTGCACTGGAAAAAAGACCACTCCAAAAATAAGTAAAAAAAATTTAAAACAAGCTATTTTTGCTTGAAACAAGCAAAAAAATCTGCCAATGGAACAAGTGAAAATTCTCTTGATAAGATT